>JANHFO010003955.1:38700-59002 GCA_032468095.1 Pareas carinatus
AATGATTGGAAAAATTTCACTCATTTATATAACTGTGGAAAGCTATATGCTAGAACTCAAATCCCTATGATTATTCTTAGCAATTACACAGCTACTGTAGATTTTTTTCCAGGACATTTGTCGTGCTGTTTTTTCTTCTATCTAACCCAGGATTAGATTTCAACAGAGAGATACGTTTGTGCACGTTATGTCCAAAGTATGATAATTTGAGCCTCATCTTTTCTGCCAGAAGTGCTTTAGGCTGGTTGCAGTACCTGTCTGGGCTTTATATTTAACCTTAGCCTCATTTTTCACCTTGTACCCTATTTTTCATTACTAGAATTTCCTAGCATCTTCTAAGTAGGGAATGCCTTTTAAGGCATCTTAGATGTTGATATCTCTGCTGTACAGATTTCGGTGCAGTACTTCAATGTTATTTTGATCTTCTTTAAAGCAGCTATTATCTGTTCTCTGGTATCGTTTAGCATAGCAAGTCGAGGTTAGAACTTCTTTCTGAATTCAGGGACCTTTTAGAAGACTTTCCTTGTTTTTTTCATGTCTGCTTCTATCTATAGTGTCTTTACATATGTTGCTGTAATATTGCTTCTTGTCTCTTGTGAAAACTTTCAGAAATTCTTTGTTAAGTTGCTATGTGAGATCTTTGCCATTCTTCTCTTTGGTTTCTCTTCTCTTTTTGGTGATTTTCACTTTTCTGACACACAGTTTGCCTCTGTTTTTTTAATCTTTGGCAGTGTCTTTTCACCTACATCTGTAACAATCTCCTTAAGTCCATCCCATAGTTTCTTTGGCCCCCTGTTGATGAGGTGAGAACTCAAGTTCACATTGTACAGACTGGTCGCCTTTCTTCTCTCAACTTATCTTAACTTGGAACATGAACATGAAAAAGTTCGTGATCTGTTCCATAGTCAGCCTTGGCCACATTTTCACTGTTGTAGCTGAGTTCTTCTACCTCCTTATATCAATAATATAACCAATCTGATTCCTGTGCACTCTATCTGGTGATCTTCATGCATACAGGTGTCATTTTGGCATTTTGAAGAGTGTGTTAGCAATGAAGAACATTCCCCCCCTTTCCCGGAAACACTGCCACAAGTACAGCAGGATTTGAGGAGGGCAAACTCTGTAGATGCATAATATATCATGGTTTTCTTATTATTCCTAAACTCTAGCAACTAAGCAAGCCCTCCCCTTCTATTTCTGCAGTAACTGTTGTTAAAACAAATAGATACAATATTTCATTTGAGTAAGACCTATATTTATGATGGCATTCTTGCATGGTAAAAAAAACCTTAAGCTCAGTCTTATGAGAATTACGGATGCTTTTGCAGATTTTCTTGCTGGTTGATTAAATCTGTCTGCCACAGAACAGAATGCAAAAAAAATATGTTTGTTTGAAAAGAAATGCAAAAAACAAAAACAAATGGTATATACTAAAAGCACCATAATTTTTTTGCATAATAATAAAGCAAAGCGTACAGCACAAGCTGGGAAGATTTTTATAGTTTTATCAAATGAAAGGAGGGAGGTAGAACACACACACCATAGTAGTCATACAACTCATATACAGAACTGTGTTTATCACATGAAGATAGTAGCTGAGACAGAGAACTTAATTTCATCAGTACTACCAAATACTGTCCTCTTCAACAGACTTGTATCTCAGAAAGAAATCATATTTAACCTCAACATCTGAGCAATTTAATGTGTTCAATTATTTTCCAAAACAGTCAGCAGCTGTACAAGCACATATTAAAGAATATTTCTATGCAATATGAGTAATATATACAGACGGTGACTGCAACCAGGAAATTAAAAGATGCTTGCTCCTAGGGAAGAAAGCTATGACAAAGCTAGACTGCATATCAAAAAGAAAAGACATCACTTTGTCAACAAACATCCGTATAGTAAAAGTCATGGTTTTCCGAGTTATCTTAAATGGTTGTGAGAGTTGGGCTATAAGGAAGGCTGAACGTCAAAGAATTGATGCCTTTGAGTTGTGGTGCTGGAGAAGACTCTTGAGAATCCCTTGGACTGCAAGGAGTTTAGATCAGTCAGACCTGGAAGAAATCTACCCTGACTGTTCATTAGAAGGGAAAATGTTGGACTTCCAGTTCGGGTTTGTCTCGGTGGAGGCGAGGTGGTCGGGGCTCTGGCAACTGAAGCCTCGGATTCTCCTTGTTCGGGGGCATGGTAGTGCCCTAGGACGCCCCGTAGAGGCGTCTGAAGAGGGAACACAACGGGGGAGATGAACGGGGCGGTGGTCCTGTTCCTGGAACCCGTTTCCAGCTCCTACTCTCCGACAGCACCATTTTGGGACAGATCGGACGTCGCGGCAATAAGAACAAGTCAGGATGTGATTAACAACACCGCATGAAGAAGAAAGAACGGAAGTCAAAAATCCATGATTACTCCAATACATACATCCAGGCTGGTAAGAGGATTTTAAATTTAGAAACCCTTTTAAAATTCTGGTCCGAAGAGGAAAGACTGTAGGAGATTAATCCCGTGACGACTAAAGAAAGGCAAATGAAATGTAAAGGGAATTAAAAGGATTAAGAAGAAGAAAGTTAAATATTGGAAAGGAAAGAAAAAGCTGCCTGAATTAAAAAAACGAATATATGTAATTATGTTTAAAACACAATTCTGGTTACTGGGAAGCAAGATGGATTGATATAGAAAGGTGACGTAAAATATTAAAAAAAACCTGGGTGTTTGCAGTTACTTACAAAACAAGTGGTGTAAAAAAAAACTTGCAGTGGATTATATTTAAAGAAGAGTTAGAAAATAAAGATGTGAAAAAGTGGCCAGTAATGTTGAAAATTAAAATTAAACTCTGAATTTTGAAAAGAAAAAAAAAGAAAGAAAGAAAGAAAGAAGGAAAAAAATGGCATCTATACAGGAGTACTTTGGAGAAACCATGCAATTACTTGAGCGACTGTGTAAAATTTGGGATGGACACTGCCACTTACAGGAGGAACAAGAACTTAAAAAGAGATGTTGGAACCGGAAAACGGAAATATTTGAGAACAATGAACGAAGAAGAATAAGAAGGAAAAAGGATAGTAACAAGAAACTAAAGAAAAAAGAAGAAAAGATGCTGAAATTTAAAAAGGCGGAGAGACTGGCTACTTCTTCAAAGAAAATAGAATATGAAAAGAAATACTTTCAAGATAAGGACCAAATAGTTGGTGATAGAAAGATGGGAAGGAAGGGGAAAAAGAGAAACAGTAGGAACAAAAAAGGGAGAATCAAACAAAAAGAGGTGGGGAGAGAAAGAATATTATATAGATGGTGGTGTAAGAGAGAAAGGTTAGAGTTAGAAACTAAGACAATGAGGAATTTAGTTCTAAAAGTGTTGGGCTTTGAGTTAATTATCAGAAGAGGCATAGGCTAAAATCCAGAGGTCTCTTTCTTTATTTATAAAACAAGGTTGAAGATAAAAGGAAAGTTAAAGGATTATGATTAAAGGATATGAAATTTTTGGTGATGAGGCAATGGGGAAAAAATGAACGAATAATAATGAATGTTAATATAAATATTTTGAAGGATACTCAGAATATGATATAGGATAGAAACAAACTGATTGTGATTTTAAATATGAAATGAAAGCAGATAAGATTTGAAAAGAAGAATAAAGTGTCTTGAGGTCGTGCGGGTCTGGATGGGGAAGAACAGGCTCAGGCTCAACCCCTCTAAGACCGAGAGGTTGTGGTTTCCGACGTCCCGATATATATCCAGCTGATTCCATCTCTGGACATAGGGGGCGATATTTTGCCCCCAGTGGAAAGGGCTCCCAACTTGGATGTCCTCCGGGACTCACGGCTGTCATTGGATGATCATATGACGGCCGTGGCCAGGGGGGCCTTCTATCAAGTTCGCTTGATGCGCCAGTTGCGTCCCTTTCTAGATCAGGACTCGCTACGCACGGTCACTCAAGCGCTTGTCATTTCTCGCCTGGATTATTGCAATGCTCTCTACATGGGGCTCCCCTTGAACCATACCCGGAAGCTGCAGCTGGTTCAGAATGCGGCCACAGGGGGGATTATGGGGGTCAAGGGTCATGCTCATGTGATCCCCCTTCCTATACGAGCTGCACTGGCTGCTGTGGTCTTCTGGGTGCGTTTCAAGGTGTTAGTGACCATCTTTAAAGTGCTCCATGGCTTAGGGCCAGGGAATCTGCAGGAGCGCCTGTTATCAACTAATATCTCCCACCGATCAGTCCACTCACACAGAGAGGGCCTTATCAGGGTGCCGTCAGCCAGACAATGTCGGCTGGCAACCCCCAGGCTCAGAGCCTTCTCTGTGGCAGCGCGACCTTGTGGAACGAACTCCCCTCGGAGATACGCACTATCTCTGATCTCCGGGTCTTTCGGCGTGCTCTCAAGACTTATCTTTTTATCCAGGCCGGGCTATCTTGATTTCCCATGTGTCCCCTTGGGATGGGTTTTAAAATTGTTCTTAATTGGGTTTTAATCTGGGTTTTAGTTGCAATTTGCTTTTAAACTGTTCAGTCTTTATTTAATTATTTTAAATGGATTTTAATGCTGGTTTGTGTATTTTTGTATGTTTTAATGGCTGTTCACCACCCTGAGTCCTTCGGGAGTAGGACGGTATGTAAATTCAAAAATGAAATGAAATGAAATGAAATTATTGGCCATTAATTGACAATTATGTGATTATTATATGTAGCATATAGTGTAACATATAATGTCCATGGGACAAAGGATTTTTCTCTCTCTTCATTTTTTCACACATATGTAGCTGAATTAAAAAGTGGAAAGCAATGGAGTGAGAAGCTCTTCTATGCTCATGTCTTGTTCATGGTTCTCTGCTCTATTTCCAAGGGGGCTCTATTTTTTTCCACTACAAGTTTCTCTTGTTTCAGCAGAAATTGTAACTTAAAAGAACAACAAATTAGAAGGAACCTTGAAGGTTTTCTAGTCCAACACCCTGCTAAAGCAGAAAATCCTACACCATTTCAGACAAATGATTGTCCAATCTCTTCTTAAAAACTTCCAGTGTTGGAGTTCCCATAACGTCTGGATGCAACCGATTCCACTAGTTAATTGTCCTAACTGTCAGGAAATTTTTCCTTAGTTTTAGGTTGGTTCTCTTCTTGATTAGTTTTCATCCATTGATTCTTCTTCTGCCTTCCGATGCTTTGAAGAGCAGGTTGATCCCCTCTTCTTTGCAGCAGCCCCTTAGATATTGAAACACTGCTACTATGTCACCCCTTAGTCCTTCTTTTCATTAGACACATCCAATTCCTGTAACTGTTCTTCATATATTTAGTCTCCAGTTCCCTAATCATCTTTGTTGTTCTTCTCTGCACTCTTTCTGAAGTCTTTTTATATCGTGACAACCAAAACTAGATGTATTATTCCAAGTGTGGTCTTACCAAAACATTATAAAGGGGTACTAACATTTCATATGATTGATCTTGATTCTATCCCTATGTTAATGCAGCCTTGGATTAAGTTGACTTTTTTGGCAGTTGCAGCATATTTAAGTGATTGTCCACTAGGATTTCAAGATCTCTATCCATTTTATAAGAAAGGTAATCAATAACTTGGATGCATGTCCCAAGACCTCCCTATATATACCAAGGAACGTGTTAATTATCTTCATTTTTATTACTTCCTATAAAACATGCATGAGCCAAATGTTGATCCTAAAAGAAAGCACCATGTTAAAGTGGAGATGGTAAAACTAGCAGTCTGCAAATTGAGGATAACTATCACGGCTTACATTATTTAAAATGCAAGAAGGCATACGGGTTATACTGTGTGTTCAATATTTTAGATTTCCTTGGCAAGTCTTTCAGCTGAAACAGATGGTCTTCATTCTGCTGAATATAAATTTGCAGCAGTTTATCTGACTGATTTTTTTTTATATGGGAATGATGGTTACTTAACTAAACTTAATCAGCCATGATGTGCACAACTATATGGAAGCAGGTGGCAAAGAAATTCAATATCTATCTACCACCACACTATTCCATTTTAGGATAAGCAGTGTGAGTGCACATGGTATAAGAAATACTATGCTACAGATAAGGAGGGAAAAGGAATGATAATTAAAATTATTCCAATATTCCAGCTCCATTTTCTATACCTCTCCAGCGTTTTCTATCTACCAACCACACTTACTTCTACTGCAACAGTATTTTAATTAATAAAATACCCTTTGTTCTTTAATTTTTTTACCATTTTCTTAACGAATCTCACCATCAATCACTATCCAACCACAACTTATTTGATCTTCTTGATCTATTCACTCCTTCCTATACTTGTTTTGCAAAGAAGTTCTCATTCATTATTTTCATAAGACAAACAACTTGAGTGTACTTTTTTCACACCCTTTATTTACTTTTCTATTCAGTTGACATTAACTATTCATTTTTGACTCTTGCCTGTTCTTGTTATACCTTACCTTTCTTAACTATCACATTTCAGTGCTTATTTTTCTTCTGACACACACAAATATACACGTAACAAAGGCAGCAACAGCATCACAGAAACAGAGCACATATTGTCACTATCATTCTAACAACATTTGGACATGTTAAATTTTCCCTGTGCATTTTTTGTAAATACATTTCAGTTTCCAAATTCATGTACTTGTTCTACATTTTTTCTATATATGTATAACTTGCAATCACTCATTCCATTTTTCTGTGTAATACAAGTTCCTCAGTCTTTGATAAATTTAATATTCACATTCATGCTCCCCATTGCATCTAAAATTTGCATCTAATATTTTCTACAAATCTTCAGGCTCTCATTTCACAACATGGCATCATATGCATGCAAAAATCATACAAAACATCATGTTCATGTCTTCAAATAACTTCTGATGTCCTCACAAGCATTTCTTGCATATTTGTACATAAACACATTAAATAGTCATGAGAACATCACATATTCTTTTCTTATTCCTAGCTCGAACTATTCACTAACCATTATATTCTGGCACATGCTTTATTTCCGTTGTATTTCTGTCTTACCACATTCAACTATATACTTACATAAAAGTATTCTAGCCTATTCATTTATCATATCCTTTGTCTAAATCAACAAATGTACCATAAATCTCTATTCCTTTACCCATACATTTTAAAATGACCTTCTGAAGAGCAAAATTGGTTTGCACACTGCCTGGCACAAAGCTGCAAAGCATTCTCTAAATTGTCCTATGATATACAGTATAATTTTAACAAATAAAACATTTTTATTGTCTGTTGCAATTAAATTACACTAGCTACAGCAGGATTTCTACATTTACCATATTACATGGATTATAAGACACACTCAAGTTACATTCGAGTCGCCAGCAAGGGGCGACCTTCTCAAATTTTTTATTTCTAACTTAGAAAAATAAGAGTGTGTCTTATAATCGATGTAATATGGTAGTTCAGATGTCAAATATAAACTGTTTTCTGCAGATGTTTAAAGATTCCTAAATACATTACAACCAGAATGGAGCCCAAAATTTCCATTGCTATGCCAAGACAGTTGTTAAGTGACTTTTGCTCCATTTTATGATCTTTTTTTGCCATAGTTGTTAAGGGAATTGCTATAGTTGTTAAGCGAATTGTTGTAGTCGTTAAGTAAATCATGAGGTCATTAAATGAACCTACCTTTCTCTGTTGACTTTGCTTTTCAAAAATCAGGGTGTTGGACTAGAAGATCTCCAAAGTCCATTCCCACTCTTATTATTGTGTGTTCAATGTTCAGAGTAGTAGCCCCAAATCTTCAAAAACTGCCTAAACAGAATATGCCACTTTTACTGCCTTGGCAGAAACACAAAAGCAGGCACATCTCTAGGGATAAGAGGTTCAAGAGCACTGACTCCTCCATGGAAATGTTCTGTCCAGATTCATTTTCCTTCTCCTCATGAGAGGTTGGGAACAATGTACGTCTAGCCTGTCAAAGAGAAGAATTAGGGATGACATGATGGCTGTCTTCCAGTCCTAGAGGGGCTGTCACAGAGAAGAGGGGGTTGATTTATTCTCAACCGAGAGCAAGACAAGAAGCAATGGGTGGAAGCTCATTAAAGAGAGATCCAACCTGGAACTAAGGAGAAATTTCATGACAGTGAGTACACTTAATCAATGGAACAGCTTGCTTTCTGGAGTTGTGACTGCTCCATCACGAGATTTTCTAGAAGAGACTGGACAATCATTTGACCATAGCAGAATAAGGATCCTGTCTTGAGCAGGGGGTTGGACTAGAAGACCTCCAAGTTCCCTTCCAGCCCTATGACTCTATGATTCTCAACTCCCTGCTAAAACAGCTTGTTTGTCCTAGTTATATCTTTGTGACTGCAACTTGATCTTATTACATTTACTGCTACAAAGTGGTCTTTCTCTTGTCTTTTCAGTCAGCTCCTGTGAAAAAGAAACGCCCTCCAGTAAAAGAAGAAGATCTCAAAGGGGCTAGAGGAAAACTGTCTAGTAATCAAGAAGTCAAATCCAAAACCTACCAAGTCATGAGGGAGTGTGGTGAGTGAACTTGTGATGCTTCTATATGATTTTCATGCTGAATTTATTGCTGTAATGAAAGATGCTTCTGGTTTTTGTCTTCTTGTGACACACGAAGATAAAAGCTTACTTCGGGGTCCCAGTTCTGCTTTTAAGTGCTATTAGTGTCATATTGTCTCTGTGAATTAAGTAGCATAAGTCCTAATAATGAAAATCAAAGAACTGGAGTCTTGCCTTGAAGTAATGCATAATGGAGAACCTTCAACCTTTTTGACTAACAATATTAAACAAATTGCTTGACCTACTATGCCATGGGATATGGAGTGGAAAACAAAATAAAAAATAGACTGCTTCACAAATTTTAGCCTGAGGACAAAAGCTTCTAGATGCCTATATCAATCTTCAGTTGACTAAGGCAACTGCCTAGCAAGTAAATCAGCCCAGGTTCAAATTCCAGTCTGGACGTCCAGCTGGGGCTCGGCATGGATAGCATAATAAGCTGGTCATTCAAGTCTCCCGGTGAATTTTTCCTGTAATAAAAACATTGGTATCTGCCTGCAATGACCCTAGACTGGGCTGAAGAGGAAATGTGGGACTGCAATATCCCTGGAATCAGGGATCACCAGGTGTCACTATTCACAAGAGTACAGTTCAAGTTGCTGTTTGTCTATCACCTTTAAAGCCCTTCATAGCTGAGACCAGGTTACCTGAAAGACTGTCTTCTCTCAGTAGTTTCTACCTGCCTAATCCAGTCTGGTAGAACAGGCAGGCTCTGGATTCTGTCAGCCAACAAATAACAAGATGACGTGCCTTCTCCGCCATCATGCCTGCCCTCTGCAGCAGCATCCTGAGATTGAAAGAGCCCTGACTCTATTGGCCATTTGGAAGGTCTTGAAGACCTGGCCTTGTGCCTGGGGTTCCAAGTGTGTGAAGAGCCTTGTTTCCTAACTACATGGCTACCAACAGAGAATAACATCGCTTGGCTGCTATTTGTATTTAATCTCTTTTTGTATTGTGTTTTAACTGTTAAGATTGTTTTTATGATTGTTTACCATTCGGAATCACTGGTTTGAGATGGATGATCCAGAGGAGGGCTTGGGGTTGAATGGTTTCTGGCTCTCCTGGAAGTCCCACCTCACTCCTTGATGCTGATCTGTGAGGGTGAGGGGTTTACAGATTAGCCTCCTTGCAGATTGGTTGCAAGTCTAATGCTGACTAGTTTGGGGGAAGGCAATCTGCATCATTAGCTATTAAACTTCCGTCCCACTTTGCAATCTTTGACCCAACTGCCTTTTGCCCCCGCTCTCACAAGGGAATTTAAAACCTGAGTTTAAATAGATCTATTCCAGAACAGTACGAAACCCTGACACAAAACCTTTGCACAAAACTACAGCAAAGTTGTTTTGATGGTTCAATCCATTAGTCTAGCCATCGATCAACACTCATCCGTTATTCAGTCCTTAAGGGACTCATTAGTGGATACCTAGCATGTTTGGTAAGAAGACAAACTGTTGTGTCCTGGGCAGGTGCTTCCAAGGGCGGAAATGCCCAATGTCACTTATTGGCTGGCTGCCCACCTCAACCTGTATAAAGGGCAGCCTGGCTGACCGCATGATGTCTTTTGCTGGAGTTCAACCATGACCATTAAAGGTGTGCAACCAAACCTGCCTCTGCCTCATTCCTCTCGGACCTTTGGTCTCTGGATCCAACACTTGTGACGAAGTGGGGCCACGGAACCACAGGCAAACAGGCAAGATTAATAACGCACAGCTCGAGCCACAAATAGCAACAACCGAGCAGCAGAAGCAGCCTAGATGTGAGTAACCGAAAGTGCAGCAATCGAGAAAGGCAGGAGCAGCCAGAAACAGCTCGTGTTAACTAAACAAACCGCAGAACCATCAGCAGCGGCAAATTCAAACCTAGAAAACTAGAAACCTAGAAAATGGTCACCCAAATCAACACACTAGCACCATTCAACTCCACCACCGAAAGCTGAGAGACCTTCATGGAGCGGTTCAAATGCTTCGTCCACTCAATCGATCTAGCCGACCTGTCGGACATCAGAATGAGGACAATATTCCTAAACTAAACAGCAAGGCCGTATTCAACGCGACCAGAATGATCACGGTACCCATCCCAGCATACTTGATCCCCTGGAAGGACCTTAAAGAGACCCTCAAAAACTACTTCACCCCGGCCCCAGCAAAAATGGTGTGAAGGTTCAAACTTCAGAACCACATTCAAAGACCAGGCGAGAGTGTGTCAGTATTCATGGCTGCCCTCTGGGAAATCGAAGTTCACTGCGAATATCTGGACTTTCTGAATGGAGTTCTACTCGATCAATTCATATGGGGCCTCAGGGACAAAACTCTACAAAAAGGACTTATGGGGAATGGGCAAACAACCCTTCACACCACAGTCAAAGAGGCCCACGTGGCAGAAACAACAAACATGGCGGCTGCCCTGTAACCAAAATCCCAGAAGCGGAACCTGGCCCAAGCCTACCAACTATTCAAAACCAGGAGGGAAGAACTGGCATCACAAGTAGAGTACCTGCTATGGGGGGAAAGGGTAATAATCCCCACTCATTTACAAAAGAGGTCCTCTCAACAATACTCAAGGGTCACCCAGGTATAGTGAGGATGAAGGGTCTAGCCCGTAGCTACGTGGCCTGGAATGGACAAGGACATCCAGGACTGGGTCGGGAGGTGCCAGCAATCCCACCAATCCTAGTCAGCACCCCCCAAAACACTGACCAGGGAGTGGGAGAAACCCAGGGGGGCATGGTCAAGAGTCCACATAGACCTCACAGGGCTGTTCCAGGGTCACAGCTTTATGGTCACCATGGACGCATATTTAAAATGGCTAGAGATCACCACCATGCAATTCATAATGACCGAAGCCACAATACAGGCCCTCCACACCCTATTTGCAACACATTGCCTACCGGTCACCCTGGTCTCCGATAATGGCCCACAATTCACGGGGACTCCATTTGAGGGGTTCCTAGGAAACCTGGGGATCCGCTATTCCCTCACCGACCCCGGAAACCCCAGTGCCAATGGCCAGGCGGAACAAATGATCCATTCTGTGAAGGAAGCCCTCAAAAGATTGGGCCCAGGTGATTGGCAAGGGAGGGTGGGTGACCTCTTGGCCTGGCAGCACATAACACCATGTGCAGCCACCGACCAGAGATCAACAGAATTACTGATGGGCCAAAAACTGAGGTCGGTCTTAGACTGCCTGAACCCCACCTACGCCCCCCAGGGAGGGAAAGGGAAACCCCGAACTTTCAAGAATGTTTAAAGTTGGGGACTCAGTATTCACCAAAAACCTGAACCAAGTGCCCCCTTGGGTAGAGGGAACCATAACCAAAGTCACTGGGCCCAAATCTTCCATGGTGACTCTCCTCGATGGCTACGCATGGAGGCGGCACATTGACTAGTTAAGGGGCTGCCTCCGAAACAACAATGGTACCACCCCTGCCACAAAACCCAATGGAAATAATGATTACCTTCCTCTCCCCCTAGGGCCCAAAGGTGGGGAATACACAGCAAACTTACCCAGAGAAGTTGGAGGACTCCACCCCAATAGCGAGGATCCACCTTCGGCTGAGGCCATGCCCGGAGGCTTCCAGAAGCTTCCAATGGGAGCTTTGAAGCCTACCACAGACATGCCCTCTCTCTCGGCCACCGCCCCATCGATTGAACCACACAGGTCCAGTCGAGCTTTTAAATGCCCCATCTGTCTGGACAATTACATATGCAGATTAGGTGAAGGTCCATCTGGGTAGGGAGGGGTGTTGTATCCTGGACGGACAGCTCAAAGCATGGGAATGCCCAGCATCACCGATTGGCAGGCTGCTCACCTCAACCCTGTATAAAGGGCAGCCTGCCTGACCACGTGGTGTCTTTTGCTGGAGTTCCACCGTGACTATTAAAGGTGTGCAACTAAACCTGCCTCTGCCTCGTTCTTCTCAGACCTCTGATCTCCGAATCCAGCACAAACAAAGCTAGGAGAATTCACCCTTTCCTTAATTTGTCCTGCATTAAAACTCGATGGGCAGTACTTCTCCTGACCTCCTTATTGACAGAGGGCCAGTGAAAAGCATGTCAGCCTACTTTTCTGCCAGCTCATAAGCCAAAGGATAACACTTAAGAATAGTGTATGCTTTAAAAGGAAAGAACAGAAAAATAAAAACATAAATAGTCAAGAGATTTACAAGTTTCATAAGATTAAGTAAATGAGGTACAAATGCTTAGACGAAGCTTAACTAGGCTTTCCTGTATTTACATATCTTATACCATTTTAAGGGTGCGGAACATTATTAAAAAGAAGTTAATGTTTAAGTATCAACAGATGTATGTAGCACAGTATGAAATATGAGTTAAATGTGTATTTACAGCCTTGTCCTTTATTTGTTTCTTCTTAGCATTTTCCTGCAATTGCAGGATCCACTTTTTTTTTGATCTACCAAATGTTCATCCTCTGACAATTTCCACTGAATTGCAAGTTTGAATAAGTTCATTACAGTCAAAAATTAACAACTGCCATAAATTAACTCATTTTCATTAAACCAAATTGGCTGTTGGCTCTGTTTGCCCCATTTGTTTTAGTCCCACCTGGTGATTAGAGTATAACTAGAACATCCTCCTCAAAGTTTGATGGGTCTAAACAGGTTGCATGTTCCTGTTTTGAAATGTACACAATGTACAGTCCAGTGTTGTTGAACTTATTATGTTACCCTTCTGTTTGTCATAACTGCTCGTGAACCATTCTCGCTGAAGAATTAATCAGCTACTTTTCTTTTTCCAGAACAAGCTGGCTCTACTGCTCCATCTGTCTTCAGCCGAGAACGCACCGGAGGAGAAACTGTCTTTGACAAACCAAAATCAGAGCCTCCAAAAAGTGTCTTTGGATGACAGCCACAAATATTCCCAGCACCCTTCACTGCCTGTCTTGTTTTCCCATACATCAGTCTTATTATTGGGCTATTAACTTAATTCTTCAGGCATGAATCAGTGAAAGAACTTGAACTGAAAGGTGTCTTTTCTTTTTATATATGGTGGGATTTTTTCCCTTAGGTGCCCAATAGTTAATTCTAGTTATGGAGTGCAGGATGTAATGACCAATTTTGTTAGCAACTCCCCTCGCCCCCCCGGGATTCTTTCTTTTAAAGTTCATGTCACGATTCTAATTGTTAATATTGTATAAGAGAAAAAAATAAATAAAGCTGGATGATTTTGAGTTTTGATTAAACTCCCTTTTCCCCCTTGCACATGTGAACATAAACATAGGTCACCTATATAATGATTTCCACACACAATTTGGTGGAATGTCTTTTGATTTCTGTGAAATAGAAATGTCTTTCTATGAGACAGCAACCAAAGCTGGGCCTGGTTAAAATCTTGCCTGGGACAAAACAACAGTCAAGGGCTTTTTTTTTTTTTAGAACTTGTGAATCATTCCTTCGGGGGGAAAATTCTCTGTCCATACATGCTTGCTAAAATAAGAAAGCTTCTTTTCAATGTAGTCCTGAATTGCTGCCTCATAGACAGAGAAGAAGTATGTATAGTACAAAATTCCTGGACATTCTTCATCTTTGTCAATGCAAACCTAGGTAAAAACCATCTTGTTACATACTGTGTTTTCCTGAAGGATCAAAATACTGAGTGCGAAGTCGTACTTCTAGAACTATTGATAGAAGGTTCAAAAAGACCTTAACAATCGTACCTGTAAACAAAATGAGTTACTGCCTTGAAATAGCTACTTATGGAGGATGAGAGAAAGTTTGGAAATGGAACCAACTCAAAGATAAAATATTATTAACTTTTAATTAATTTCTCCAATGTTAGAGAAACCATCCAATTCAAGCTCAATGGTGCACATTTCTACATGTGAAATAAGTATCACTGAGATAAGCTTATTATGGTTCATCACACAGTCAGCCAGATGTTCAGACTAGATTTGACATTTTTATCCACTTACTGAGTCCTTCACAAGGACTGGGATTGGCAGATATTGCTGTTTAATAATAATAATAAAAGTATTGTCTCAGGACATAAGCTGCTCCAAGTGAAGGCCTTTTGCAATTGACTGACAGCAATAGCAACAGCCCTTAGACTTATATACCGCTTCACAGTGCTTTACAGTCCTCTTTAAGCAGTTTACATAGTGAGCATATTGCCCCCAACAATCTGGGTCCTCATTTTACTGACCTCGGAAGGATGGAAAGCTGAGTTCACCTTGAGCCGGTGAGAATTGACCTGCTGAACAGCTGGCAGAACAGCAGAATTAGCCTGCAATACTGTATTCTGACCACTGCACCATCACGACTCTGATGTTGATTTATCAATGCTTATGATATTCAAGTGGTACTCCAGATGTTTTGGGATTGTACCCAAGGAACCTACAACTGTAGATACTATCTTTGCTTTCTTTTTTCAGAGTTGTTCTATTTCTATAAGCAGCTTTTTATATTTTGTGATTTCCCGCCGTCTTTTCTTTTCTACCAATATTTTCCTGCCTTCAAGTATTGCAATGTCCATTATTCAGGCTTTTTCATCTTTCTTATCCACAATTGTTAAGTCATGGATGTTATTTGGCAGGTGCTTGTCTGTTTGATTTTTAAAGTTTCAGAGCACTTTAGCCTCCACATTTTCAAATACATTGTTATTTTGTGGTCCCACCAGTTCTTACCTGCAGACAGATGGTATTTCTTAAACATTTTCCAATCCACCATTTTTTGCATTTTGTCATGCCATTGTTTGTAATCAGTCTGAACATCGATTATAAGATGCATCCTTATTTTTCTAAGTTAGAAATAAGTATTTGTTTAGATGCAGCATGAAAGTGAATTCTATCCCAACTGCGCAGCAGCCAAAGTCGGCCGAAGGGCAAGCGTGGGGTTAATAAATAGGCCCTGCCCCAGACATCCTGAGGCTCCGAACACTTATTCTTGGGCTGGCCCTGGCATCAGCTGCAGCAATGGCTACTAACTCACCCCCACCTCCTTCTGCTTGTGAGACCTTGATTGAATATGTGTAGCTTCTTGGATTATACCCTTTACCCTTGTAAGACAACATTGAATATAAGACGCACCATAAATACAGAGGCACCTGAATACGAAAAAACATGTGTCTTATAATCAATGTAATACCGTATATTGCTACTATTTTTAACTCCTGACTTCCTCAAAAGTAGTCTGATATTAAGCTGCCCTTGTCTAGTGCTGCTATCTTTTGAAACACCAAGAACATCATGAGACAGCCACTGCTTTCTTACCTGACCAATCTGAGCACAGAAAACAGCATTAAACCCATGTCCTGCCTTTGGATCATGTTCTTATTTGTACACTGAGTTCTCAAAAGATTAGTACCTCTAAGAGAGGAGCTGCAGAGCTGTCAGTCCTATGTCCCTTTCTTGTATTTGTAAAGAGTTGTTGATTCTTTAAAACAACCCCCTTGACAAGAGGGTATAGTATTTGATCCTCTATAGTGCATAAAATGAGTTAGACCGAGGAGGCAGAGAAAATGAGAAATTTCCCATCTCTAAGAAGTTTGCCCAACTTTCAAGCTCTCCCGTGAGTCTACACAGCAACAGGTATGATTAAAAATACATACCAGTGCTTGGGAATAAATCAACGCAACTCTTGATCTTTGATGATATCTGAGAATCAACATAGTCTGGAGCAAATTTCAATATGGCAAAGAATCACTGCATGAATTTGCTTTTCATGTATTTTAATGCATATGATCTTATGCAGTGGGATTTTCATATAAATGCAGAAAACAAACAATATCTGAATTAAGATCACATTAAGAATAGGAAATGATTTACTTCTGAGCCTACTCAGTAGCATTTCTTTCTTTCTTTCTTTCTTTCTTTCTTTCTTTCTTTCTTTCTTTCTTTCTTTCTTTCTTTCTTTCTTTCTTTCTCCTTCTCTCCCTTCTTCCCTCCCTTTTGGTACCTATTAGCACATGGGATGGATTCAGTTTCTAGTCACCTGGCACCGTATCTTAATGTCCATCAACCTCACTTTTCACATGGGTAAAGTCATCACTCCATGCAGTTTCCTTGTGTCTCCTTGCCCATGATATGAACTTACCCAGAATCTTTTCTTAATGGCATGTCTTCATAACATTTCTTTTGTTTCATTCCAAAGAAAAGAGGTGTTTTTACCACTTACAGGTTTAAAACAGTTTTTTCCTGAAGGAATCAGGGTCCAGTCATTTAGATGATCAAATGATGTCTGACCCTCTTCAGGGCGTTTATTCAATAAGTACAGTTTTCAGACAGCTCAAGGTAGAAAGTAGCAACAGCAATTCTATTGGCCGATACTTAGGCCATCGTCACCATAGATCCATCCCCCAATCCCTCTTTTGAGGCCTCCTCAGAGTACATTACCCAAAAGGTAGTTTTCTACTCACTTCGGCGATAAGCACAAGAAGGTCATATGAGTCAAAATAATGAGAGAATGTTTTGGGAACCATTAGATAACAAGGCTGCAGAAGCGTGATTGCCATGGAAACTTGAGCGGCATGCCATATCTGGCTCCATGAACTTCTTACAACCACGGCAGGCCAACTCTACATTTTTTTTCTTCTCAAAGAGGTTTTTTGGAGGAAATTGGATACCACCTTCATGGCCATTTGAATGGGTATCTACTAGCATATGAGAGAGACTAAACACCTGCCTTCTGTAGAAATATCTGTCTAGGTAAAGTCTGACTGGGGCTTCTTGAAGTGCTTTTGCATGGCAGGGCTTTTTAGTGTTTTGATTACCTGATAAGGAGGCTAGTGTTTCCTACTTTACAGATTACTTAACAGAATAACAGAGTTGGAAGGGACTTTGGAGGTCTTCTAGTCCAACCCGCTGCTCAAGCAGGAAGCCCTATATCAGTGATGGCAAGCCTTTTAGAGACCAAGTGCCCGAACGAGTCATAGCTAATGAGTTCTGGCTCATGACATCATCGCCTGGTGCCACTACTCCTTTCCGAGCATACACATGGCCCCTATATGTGCTGTTATCTGATGTTCAGTTATAGGGCAATGCCGGGGCGACTTGGCTCGCGTGCTGACAGAGAGGCCTCTATGTGCCTGCTGTGGCACGCATGCCAGAGGTTCACCACCACTGCCCAGAGTTAGTCTGCAATACTGCATTCTAACCACCAAGAGTCTTAGTGGCGCAGTGGTTCAAATGCAGTATTGCAAGCTAACTTTGCCAACTGACAGCAGTTCAATTCTCATCGGCTCAGTATCGACTCAGCCTTCCATCCTTCTGAGATGGGTAAAATGAGGACCCAGATTGTTGGAGGCAATATGCTGACTCCGTAACCCGCTTAGAGAAGATTGTAAAGCACTATGAAGCGGTATATAAGTCTAAGTGCTATTGCTATTTCAGACAAATGGTGTCCAATCTCTTCTTCTAGGTTTAAAGACTAAAGATTACTTCTAGGAGTACAGAGTTCTCAATCTATATTCACCCTTTGTGTTTGTGCTCAATTGGTCAGGGCCAGGTTTCTAGCATTCTTTCAGATGAGTGCTAGACCCACATACAGAAATAAGCTGACTGAATAGATCACAGTCATGGAATATCTGCCCCGTGGCCTGCTTCTCAAAGGGCTATTACTGCGATTTTGGGCACCTTTCCACACTTGCTCATCCCCACCATATGTGGAGAAAAGTGACTGTTAAGAGTGAGAGTGGTCAAGTTCCAACAGGTTCCAACAGGTGATGTTTAGTAGGTGGAACAAGAAACCCTTGAGAATTAATTAATATCCTTGCTTAACTGGCTTAAAGTCAAAGGAGCATTTCTGGCCAGCATCATCATCACTGAGAAGAATAGGGATTGGCAATAAGGATAGCACAAGTTATACCAGTGTATTTTTCTATTGGGTCATGGACTGGAGGAAAGCATTTTAACATGGCCCAGACAACCATTTTTGGCATTCTGGAACAGAATGATGGGTTTCATTTATGTTTTAAGGCACAAATACTACTGGAGATCCTGGTGTAAGCATCTGCATTCTTTTGACATCCCAGAAGCCTTTGTTCACATCTAGAAAGGGGATTTCCTGGTTCTGAATTATCCTGGAAATATTAGCAATTTTAGTACACAACTTTAGATTAAGAAGCTTGTTGATTTTAATCTCTTGGCTAATTTACTGGTAAGAGCCTCATGATGGCGCTGTCGGCTTATGTAGTTACTGTACTTATTTTTAAAAAGGAATGGGATGGTTGTTTTTAAACTGTGCATTATTTCTTTTGATTCTTACTGTTTACATGCTTTTATCTTAATTCTTTGTAGCTTATACTTTTTTGTATCCAGCAAATTCAGACGTTGTGTCCAGGACCAGAACATAATTCATTCTTCATGCAAAGACTTCATGTGTTTGATTAGATTCAATCATTATGCAGTGGTTTGCTTTAGGGCACTAAACCACAGTGTGAAAACATAGTTCATTCTCCTCTCATAATCTCCCAAACTAAGAGCAACGGAATAAGAGAGTGCTGCACACTTGGATGTGGGGAATGAAGATGTGAGTCCATTATCTTTTGGAGAATAAGAACAGATTTTTGTCTTCATGGTAAAACAACCCACAGGTGGAGGTCTCTCCATTGAAGTTTATGTTGCCTAGTCTACCACACTAGTCCAGTACAGACTGATAGATGGTTTTTCAGCTTCCCAGGCTAGGGCTTGGAAAAAGTGACTAGCTCAAAGTCACCTGCTAAGCCTAAGAAGGACTAGATCTGATTCTCTTCTGCTACAAGTCCAGCACTTTTAACCACTGGGTTAAACTGGAGAGAGCCATCCATTCTCACAATCAAACTTGAGTTCTGTAAGCAATTCTGAGGAATATACTTTGCTAGGCATGTAACCATATCTGGAGGAGATTAAGGAACAGGTACTGCAATATTTATAGAATATTTTTAATACGACAAAAAAAATATGAAAACAGAAGCAGAAAACAATAAAGCTTCTAAACAAAAAAATAACTGAAATGATTGTCCAAACTGCTTCTGGCTGTGAACTCCCCCGCCCCCACTCCGGCAAACTGAATCTGTTGTTTTTCCCTTTACCTCCCTGTTTCTACAACCATGGAATCTCCAAACTTTGGAACTCTCCACCAAGACTGTTAGGCCAAGCTATTGTAAATAAACAGGAGCACACCCCTCACTCATTAGCACTGTTGATGTTATCTAGTACGGTAATGAAATGTCTGCAAGCAAACAGCCAAGCTCAGAGACCACCAAGGACTCTACAGTTCAATATCTACACTGCGGATATTCTCTTCTATTGACAAAAAATAATTCCTGCCCAATCTAGCGCCAGAAGAACATTGCTGGAGTCAACCCAATATGTAAACATTAGAACTGTTCCATTCTCAAAATTTCTCAATTTCTCCATAACCTAGATGTTTATTTATCCAGCCTCTCCTATAAATTAGTGACTTTCAGAAGTTCCATTATTTACAGAATGGAAAGGCTTTTTTCGTCACTGATAGCCCAACCTGAATTTGCTGATTATCTGGAATTTTATTCCTCCTTCTCCCGCTATCATTGCCTTGGACTGACTCACTTCCCCCAAATGAGAAAGGCTCTCCTGATGTTTGTTCATTTCTTCATTCCTTAATTTCATTTATATTGGAGAATTCCACTCAGTAAGAATTTGCTCTTCTGAGCATATGCAGTATTTTAAAAGAATATCCAAGTAATTAAGTGGAGCATCAGCTCTAAATAATTCTCATTTAAAAAGAATTAAATGAACATAAGAGAATTGTTCTGGATGAAGCGTGTAGACTTACGTGGGACATATAAA
>JANHFO010003955.1:69688-86803 GCA_032468095.1 Pareas carinatus
CAACAGCACTCAACAGCACTCCAAAAAATGATTTATGACCATTTTTCAGAATTACAACCTTGTAGCATCCCCTTGATCATGTGATCAAAATTCAACTGCTTGGTAACTGGTTCATGGTTATGACCGTTGCTTTATCCCAAAGTCACATGATCACCTTTTGCAACCTTCTGACAAGCACAGACAATGGGGAAGCCAGATTCACTTAACAACCAGATTGCTAACTTATCAACTGCAGTGATCCAAATCAGCAACAGCCTGAAATCAAAACAAATAACACCACTGGTATCCTAACATTTGCTACAAGTCCTCCAGAATGCTAAATTGTTAAAAAATTTCCAGAAGACTAAAAGTAGGAATCAATTTGATTTCTGCTGGGAAACAATGCCATAGTGTAGAAGCTGCCATTGAAAAGCAACATTTATGAACCATCAAATTCACAAAATTAAGGGATCAATCTTTTCCCTGGAATGGACAGATTAAGTTGTTCATTTATCATTGAAAGTAGCAGTGTGGAAATTTTGTTTTTGAATGACTGATGAATAGTAGAAATAGCATCAAAGTGCCTTTATTTACTTGTATTTGTTTCATCAAGAATAAGATATAAAACTGCCTCTGATTAAATAGATTTCTTCAAATGCCTTGAAATATTCTCTGTATGTGTTTTTAGAACAATCTCAACACTACTAGCACATTAATTGTTACAATCCTTCCTATTGTAGGAACGAATATTAATGATGCTGTTTTGACAGCCATTAATTCTCTGGATCAAGCCACCTATAAGGAGTTATTGCCAGAAGAAAGCATTTCGATGATCATTTTGCTGACAGATGGTCAACCCACTGTTGGTAAGTCAGAAACAGAAAATCTACCCAGTTCTCATTGCTGTTCTTTGCATTTTATTTATTTTAGTATATACTTTTGAACAATGACATCAATATTCTTTTTAAAAATATTTTATTTAAAATAGCATTATTTTCTTCCTTAGGTTTTCTATACCTCTTGAACTTTACAAGTTCAAATATCCTCAAATGCCTTTTCTGACTTTTTCCCCAGTGGTTTTATTTATTCAGCTCCCATATCTAGGTACATTATATTTGTGCGTGGGTAGGTGAGTGAGTGTGTTGTAAATATGAAGGTCATGGGATTGAGGTTGGTGAAAAAAGCAAAAAAACAATAATTTGCTATTGATAATTTTTATAAATCTTTTCAGGTATATTGGAAAACAATCCCTATCATCAACTTTACAACAAGGATCAACTTAAGAAAAGCATGCTGTCTCTCTTTTGGCTCTGAAATCCAATCTGTTGATCATTTAAATATTTTAGAAATCACACCTACTTCTCTGATTCATAGTAATTTTCCATTCTTCATATTACAAATAGATCGTGTTTGATTTTTGTGATAACAACACTTTGTAATTTTGTAGTGCAGCGGTAATCTATTGCTCATGCTATTATTCTCATATTCCCATTATTCACTCTCAATCCTTTATCTTGCTTCAGCGACACATCTAAGCAAGTTACTTCATGAGGTGCTCTACCATGTATACACGTACCATGTTCACATCCTGTTTTTTCAGCAGAAAATGGGATCCAAGACAGCAAACGCTGATAAAGTAGAAAAACCAGCAAATACAGTAAATAATTTAAAGCAAAGTAATGCCGATCTTTGGGCATGTTTTTACATATAACAGGTGTATTGGACCCTAAACAAATCCAAAAAAACATAAATCGAGCCAATCAAGGGAAGTATCTTCTCTACTGCCTTGGCTTTGGATTTGATGTAAGCTATACTTTTCTGGAGAAGATGGCCTTAGACAACTCGGGACTTGCTCGACGTATATACGAGGACTCAGATGCAGACCTTCAGCTCCAGGTAAGGACTGATGTTCAAAGCATGTATCTAATACATTAATAGCATGCTAAAATAATCTTAATTTTCATGACTGAAACATGCAATGATTTCCCCATGGTTCTCTCTCCTTTCATTTAAGGACTTTTATAGTGAAGTGGCTGTTCCCATTCTGAAGGAGATTAATATAAATTATCTCGACAATGCTGTAGAGGATGTCACTGAGAATAACTTTAGGTTGCTCTATGAAGGTTCTGAAATTGTCGTGGCTGGAAAACTTGACAATGAAATTGATACTTTTTCCTTTGAAGTAAAAGCTCAAACTGTAAGTACCATGCAACTATTCCTAGTTGAAAAGATACAAAAGGTTAGTTTCATAGGTGAAATTCTGAGCTATGTTTCCATAGTTCTGAAAACTAGTAAGAGTGTTTTACCTTCAAAGTGTTATAAAAATACAAGATGGAGTATATGTATGAGTGTGTACAAAAGACACAGGTGAAGCTGCTGCCCTACATATTGCATGATAAACCTTAAAGCAAGCCATGAATGAAAAGGATTGTAGTTGCCTCATCAAGTGTAATAGCCGTTTGAATCATTTGCAGGTTAAACCAGATTTTGCCTTCATCATGATGTGCAAATGTGCCCAAAGAATTCAATATTTTGTTCATACAATTCACCATTTCATCAGAGTGCTTTAATTTTAATGTTTATAATCTTTGCTTCCTTGAAAGTAGTAAATTGAAAGAACCTGTCCTTCCAAATATGTTCTGCAAAATGGAACTTGATTGAGTATGTTATCAATAATTCATCCTGATCCCTTCCCCTATTTTTCAGCATGGAAGCAGTTTGACCCTGAAAGAAAATGCTAATGTCACAGAGAAAGCACAAGTTTTTGAGGAATACATATTTGGATATTTCATTGAAAGATTGTGGGCCTATTTAACCATTCAACAGCTATTAGAAAAGTCGTAAGTGACAATCTGCATATTTTGGGGAATAGTAACTTAAAGAAAATGCTTTCTTTTAAATATTATAACTAACTCAAGTAGTTAGTGCTTGATTTCACAAAGCCACTGTTTTTCTTCTTTTAGTTGCTGGTCTTGAACAATAATCTTCAGTTCTGTTGTTCATTCTTGGTTCATTCTTAGTCTATCTTGTCTTTCAGTTTGTTTCATTTTGAGTCTCGGTGAGAGAATATGAATGTTTCAAAACACATCTTAAAATTTCTGAAGCATACTAATTTTTATATTTAAAAAATCCTGAATCACGTATAGAATCAGAAATTATGCTCTGTGTTTTAGCATTTTGGTGGAAGCAGCAGAGAAAAAAAATGTAGAAAATCAAGCATTAAATCTCTCCCTGAAGTACAGCTTTGTAACACCCATGACTTCCCTGGTGGTCACTAAGCCAGAGGCTGAAGAGGTGGCTAATAAACCAACAGAAAAAGGTAACCACTACTCCTCATATTTCTTTCTATGTGCAATATAAACATTGGAATCGATTGCTGGCTATTCCATTGTCTTCTGAATTTCAATCAGCTGCTGGAAGATGATGCTTCTGAGGATATCCATAAGTGTTGCCAGAATGAATTAATAATTCTGAAATAAATGCAATAATCATGCTGACTATGGCATGTAAGAGCATCGGTATGGTATCATTGATGTAAAAATTGGATACAGTATATATATTTCAAGTGTTAATTGATTACTGTGAAACAGGATTGAGATTTTCTAGCATTTTTTATTTTCTTTATTTGTTAAAACTTCTATACCGCCCTTCTCCCCGAAGGATTTTAGCAACAAAAAATTTAAAACCTAATCCTATTTCTTGTTTACTCAGTAATACAACCAGTAAAATATCAACCTATTTTTTGTACTGCAGTTTTAGTATATATAAATTGCATTTTCTTTAGATTTTCTAGAAACTTATAGATGTACCCTTAACATTGATTTACAAACTGAACTGTTTTCTACCCACTCTCTTTTTAAAGTATATTCTTGAACTAGTTTTTTTTTTAAAAAATAGAAGTAATAAATGGAATGGAAATCAGAAATTTATAGCTTAAAGTTTTCATTGCATGCCTTGACACTGTAGTCCCTAAATTCCCAGGTTATGTTCTATAAATAATATAGGAACAGATTGTATTTTGTGATTGTGATTGTAGCTCGTAGTGTTACGAAGTCTCTTGATGGAATACTGTGATTCAGAATTCTGAATCTGGTTGCAAAATGATTTGGTGAACTAGTAAGATGATGAGATTCAGTGTGGACTAGTAGTTAAGGCATTAGGCTAAAAAGCAGGAAACTGTGCGTTCAAGTCCTACCTTAGTCATAAAAGCCAGTTGTGTGGCCTTGTTCCAATCATTCTCTCTCAGCCAATCCACTTCACAGAATTGTTGTTGTGGGAAAAATAAGAGAAGGAAGGTGCTGGATATGTTCACCGCCTTAAGTTATTTGTAAAAATAGTTAAAGTGGGATACAAAATAAATAAAAAAATACTTAAAATAATAATAATGGTTTCCCATTAAAGCAGGGAAATCTAAGTTCTGTTAGCCATAAAACTGATTGATCAACTACAAAATCTCAGAGATGGCTGAGCACTTTCCCTTTCTTAGTCCAAGAGTTGAGAATCTAGAAAATGATGGAAAATGAAGTCCTTTTTTTTAGTAAAGTTGACATAATTTCTGTCATTGTTTCTTTGTCCAGATAATGAGGATTACCAGGAAAATATTCCAGGATTTTCTAAAATTCCAACGTCCCATCAATATCCATTACATGGTATGTTTTATATTCTAGAAATATAGCACCAGTATTTATTTCTGACAATTCATAAAACCCACTTAACTTCAGGATTCTTTCATAGGTTTTTCAAGCGTGGCTTCTAGAAATTTCCCCCCTGTTGATGCGCCTCTGTTGCATTCACTTGCTTTACCAGATGCTTTATCAGGTATTTTGCCATCTTAAAGGCCAACAAAGATTACTGTACAATTTATTACCTATTATGGTCTATTGCCTTAGCATAGAGAAATGTGTTGCCCATGTTACCTTGTCCTGGTTGTAATAAAATCCAAAAAAATTATTCCAGTAAGAAACCTACGCTTTTCTTAATGCATGTTTTGAAATATCCAAAATAAAATGCCAAGCTTTCGGGATTTTTTTTTTAACACAAGTTACTTTTTGGTAACAAATGAAACAATAGTGATATGAAAGTATTCTATGAATATTATTTTTATATGTTACAAATGTGCATGTGATCTATATTATGGGCCACATAGGTCACATTATAAATGTAGCCATTTGTTTAGAAACCTGATTGGCAAGAAAGGTGGCATATAAATTTAATAAATAAATAATTGTTCCAGTTTCTACAACATCCAAGCATTTAAATAATTGCACTTCTGCCGTATAATCATTTTTAAGACAATACTTCTGGTACATGACTATGGAATGATAGAATGCAAGGCTTGCGAAGGATTTTCTAGTCTCTGATGTAGGAGAAGAAGAGACAGAACCCAGGGTCGGAATCAAGAGAGGAATCAGTCTGGAATCATTAAGTTTCGACAAGACAATCAAGTCCAAACTGCCCCCCCTTGAATTCTGTTAACTCTTATATAGTGCCAATTTACTACTATCGTGTTTCCCCCAAAATAAGACCGGGTCTTATATTAATTTTTGCTCCAAAAGACACATTAGGGCAGGGGTGCCCAACCTGTGGGCCATGGTTCAGTACTTGATCATGGCTTAGTGGCAACCAGACCATGGTTTAGTGACACAGTCTGACACCTCTCTGTCTTTGATTCTGTTCTGGATTCCTACACACACCTGGTTGCTAAGTGGGAAATCATGTCCCTGCAACTATGCTTTCCTCTTCTCCACTCTCCTGGCCTTTGGAATTTCACCCCAGCTGGGTCCTTAGATAATTAGCAAGAAGGCAATAAATATTTGCATTTAACACATTGGAGAGGAAGGGATTACAAGGGATTAAGTAGACACACAATGGGAAATACATATAAAAAGAAATGCAGCATCTCTTAGACCTGAGAGTCATGAACATACATAACCCAATGTATTCCCCATTGTATGCCTGCTAATTCTCTTGCAATCTTTTCCTCTCCACACCCTCTGCCCTGCAATTTCCCTATGCAATTTCTCCTGTGCCTGATCTGTTCCTTGTCCCTCTCAAAGCTGGGATATTGGAGTACAAGAGATTACAAGTAGTCCTTGGCTCATAACCTTGACTCACAACAATCACTTAGTGACTGTTCAAAGTTAGGATGAAGTCTTCAAAACAGATTTACAATCCATATTCAAAGTTATGATGGCCTTCCCCCCTTGATCACATGACCTACTTTTGGGTGATTGGCAACCGACCTATCTTTACAAATGTTTGCAGTACCCTATGTCATGTGATTATAATTTATTATGCTTTTTGCAAGAAACTGATATTTACTTCCAGCAAAAATATGCCCCATACCAAACAATGGTTTCACTTAACAAACAGAGAATTTGCTTTATGACTGCAGCATTTGCTTAACGACTGCCATCAAATTGGCCATGGTCATCTGGTGACCTGCTTAATACCATCACAGCTTATAATCAAAATTGTGAGTTTAATTGTGGTCATAAGTTAAGGACTATCTTTACAAGAGAGTAAGCAGGCACACAATGGGAAATTTAGCACAGTACACATTGTTTTCACTGCTTACTCTCTTATAATTCCTTCCTCTCCAATTTCTCTATTCTACAAGGGAGGAAAAAAACACAGATAAAGCACAGGACAACACCTACTGACTATAATGGTGATTGTGTAACTGAGGAATGCTGCAAAGGATGTTAACATGGGAATTGTTTGAGGGGTGGGAAATCAGCACTTTTGTCATTTCCAATGGTTCCTGAGCATGGAAGTCAGTAAGCAAGGGTTACCAAGTCTTAATTTGATTTTAGTACTTTATCTATCTGTATCCATACAAATTTGTGGGAAACACACACTTATTAATAGTATACGTATATTATATCTCTCTCCGTGTGTATGTGTGAATAAATGTGTTTGTGGCAGGTGGGGTTTTTTTCTTATCTTGCCAGTAAAACTAAGATTGGAATTGGGTAAGAAATAAATATTCTTATTTTCAATAATGAAATACTATTCTATATATCAGATCAAAGTAAACGAGAAAACTAGTGAGCTTTACTAACATGTATACTTCTGCAGGTCATCCAGTATTAAATTCAGGAGGGAGATATTTTAAGCAACCAACATCAATGTCAAGAAAGGAAACACGTGTCATAGAGTCATCAACTCATGGTCAGTGTCAATGGATTGCCCATATGCAAAAATAGATTGATATGTTATCAATAGGGTGTCAATGGTGCTACTGTGCAAATAAAGACTTTTGCCCATTTCATTTAGGTTAGAATCTCAGTTCAAACATGCTTTGTATTCTTATTAAGGCAAATTACAACACTTTGATCAACCTTTTTAATATTCTGTACATTCAATCATTTTGTAAAATAAATAGACATGCTAGCATAATTTTTTTTGTAAGAATATGATATTACATAAATAATAATGGAAAGAATACAATATTGTCTGGGCAGTTGATAGGAAAAAGAAACAGAAGGAGTCCAGTTTAGCTTTAGTGATATTCAAAAGTCTGAACTCGATTGTCAATTTAGAAATATTTTGCAATATTCACACCACCCCTGAATTGTGACTCATAGTTTCTCAATCTCTGAAACTTTAAGATGTGTGGACTTCAATTTCCAGAGTTCTCCATCCAGCATGGAGTTTGTCAACACTTCTTAAAGTTGTTGAGATTGAGAAGCACTGGTGAAACATGTAGTCACAATAACGAGGCATGATGCTGAAGAGCTCTGAACAACTGAACTTTATTAACTGCTGTAAAATACTCAACTGACTACCAGCAGCTGCAAAACTCTGCTGCTGTCTTTTTAACTTGGAGCTTCAAGCGCGCCTCAGCCAATCAGTGTAAGCTGCTCTTTTTCTATTACAGTCCAACCCACACAGACTGGAGCGAGCTTCGATCCTACCGACTTCATGAAATCTGGTGAGTTGAGATCTTAACAACTGATTTAAGAGCTTCTTGGCATTAAAGCAAGGTATTAAATTGCCTTTTCCAAGTAGCATATGTAAAATTAAACAGTAACTATAGGTAGTCTTCATTTGACCACAATTGGAACAACTCTGTCATGGTTGCTAGGTGGGAAATGGTTGCTAGATGGAAAATCATGTAACTGCAACTGTGCTTTCCTTTTCCTTACTCCCTCATTCTTTGGAATGCCGACCTTGGTGCTGGGTTAGCTGACTGGCAGTTGCTGCTTATAATTGACAAGTTACACACCTTTGGTTTTTGTTTGCCTACCAGCCACTACCCTTCCCTTTGGAATTCTCACCCGTCCCCCATGCAAGGATAATTAGCACTAGAGAAGAAGGGATTACAAAAGAGTAAGCAGGCACACAATGGGGAAACCTGCAGCCCTAAACACAGCATGCAAACAGTCAGTGTATTGCCCATTGTGTGTAGTTTAGTCTCTTGTAATCTTTTCATTCTGCAAGGGAGGAGGGAGTTACAAAAAGCAGGTCATGCAGAGGAGAGATTGTGTAGACATCTATTTTTTTAAATCCCCCCCCCTTTAAGCAATCTGTCCATTCTGTAAGATGGGGGATAAAACAAGTAATGAATCCATAGTTTGTTAATCTGAAAGAAAGTGAACACTATTATTATAAGAATAATAAGTGTCAGAGTGAAAAAATCATGTTATTATTATTAAATTTATATGCCAGCCTTCTCACCAATAAGGTGACTCTAGATGTCCTTTTAAAGCACCTCAAATGGTGAATTTAATCTATTGCAGCAAAACAGCAGAGGGAAAGCAACTGAGGCTGCAACTTACTTCGACTTCATATGTTTTCACTCTTTAAGTGCAACATGGGTTTTAGCTACAGTGATCATGTTTTTTTGATGGGGGAAAAAAGGGCAAATCTGAAAAAGGAAGCAAATCTGAAAGATGTTCATAAGGATTTAAAACGGTTTATGTTTATATGCTTTACAAAGGAAAATGAAAGAGCAAAACTAAGAAAATAAATCACTAAATGAAATAAATCTAAAGGACAGCCTTCTGAAATAAAGATCATATAGCCACTGTAATCTAAGTGAACCATACTGGCTCATTAACTGGATATTTTATTTTGTTACTGAGTAAAAACATCCTGAGGATTGCTTCTAGGATGTGCTTGAACATTTGATGAAACAAAGTACCCTCATAAAGAATTTGACAGCTCTATTAATTAATATGTAATAAACCTTTGCAGCCTGCTGTTCACACTAATTATAATTAGCCATAAAATTAAAGAAAGATATTAGGAATCTTGGATGATTCCATAAATCAGTATAAAATACATACTAATAAATACTTTTCTTTCTAGAAATTTCCTGGAGTTCATATCCTCATTTCCTTTTTCAACCACCTAGTGAACATTTTTTAGTTTGCTTAAGTATTAGCGGACAGCAACAAACACCCTTAAATCTGTTATTTGATCCAGAGAAAGGTATGTGATTTCCATAAGAAACTGTGTAGGTCTGAATATTCAAAGTTCTGTGGAAATGTTTTCCTTTTGACAATCTATAAAAATCAATTCTTCTTTTCTGGTTCTTGTTTTTGTTGACTGCATTTTTCATCTCATTTCAGACAAATGCATTGTAACATGTTGCAGATTCCGATATGTATACGTGGGTGTGCTGACTTTTCCTAGTTCCTAAATCCACTATTTGGGATATTTATTTTAAATGTTGGAGATTTCTAGCAACTCTTTATCGATTGTCTTGTCTTATATCTACTACAGAGATGTAAAAAAATATTTAGCAGCATTGATATGATGAATTAATGCTTGCCTTGAAATGTTAGCTATCTGGACAAAAAAAGATATTGTAATTAAGCCATCTTTAAATTAAGCTTGACTGCTGTTGAACTTCATGGACATGTTCACATATCTTCTTCCAGGAGTTAGATGTAGATATAGTAGACATAGATGCAGACGTAGAAAGCTTTTCTGTCTAGCTAATAATCTTGGGATTTTGTGGTGGTCTACCATCTAAATCCTAAATGGGTTAAACTCAGCTTAGCTTTTGAATCTAAACAAATTGAGCGAAGTAGCAACTGCAGCCAACTGAATTGGTAATCAGATTAAGTAAAGAGCAATCTTGTGAGATTCAGATGTTTTTACTCATTGTGTTTATATGGCAATTATTTTTGTACTAATGAATGTTAGGCAAACACTAATATGTTTCCTAAGTGTTCCTTTACATATTTTCAGGAATCAAACTGACTGGCAAGCTTGGTGGAAACGAGCAATTTACAGAGTTCGAAATAACTTATCCGAGGCTTAACCTGGAAATAAAGGTGTCAACAGAACAAATTACACTGAAAAGCAATGTCTCCAGTCATTCTTTTGTGTGGACAGACAGAGACTCTTTAACAATTGAATGGTAAATCTGCTGTTTTTAGTTTTCTTTTACAGACAAGAGACCTCTCCAATCCCTAAAAACAGTCTCTATTTGTGCAATCTGTCAGACTAAACGGTGTCCTTTCTTACTCCCAGAGACAATGGACACAAAACGAAAATCCTTGGATGTCAGGCTGCAATATTAATAATATCGAATTGAGTTTATTTTTTACCTCTCTGGATATATGTACATAGGTTTAAAGCATTTTACTGTAATAGGTGCTTCATAATATATACAAACACACATTCAAAAATAATGGCATATGATTTAAACCCCTAATGAGGCCTATTCTATCAGGAATCTGCCACTGCATAGTTTTCTTAAAATTGATTCATGACATTATTTATAGAATCCCAAAGACTACTTAGTAAAACTTTGGGTAAGCTAGTTGCTATTGCAGGTAAAATTTCTCACATCTAATTTATACTCCCTAATGATGATAGAATTAAAGACTAATGCAGTCAGTACAGTATTTAGTCAATTTTGTTACTAATATATTTGAACTAAGAGCCAGGATGGTTCAGTGGTTAAAAGGAGCACTGCAGGCTATTTCTGCTGACTGCCATCTGCCATTAGCCATCAAGTTCAGCAGTTTGATTCTCACTGGCTCAGGGTTGATTCAGCCTTCCATCCTTCCGAGGTCAGTAAAATGAGGACCCAGATTTTGGGGGGCAATATGCTGACTGTGTAAACCGCTTAGAGAGTGCTGTAAAGCACTGTTAAGCGGTATATAAGTCTAAATGATAATAATAATAATATTTTGAAAAGTCATTTTGGGAGTTATTGACTGTGGTTTGAAGTTGGAAATGAGCACAATAGTCCTCAACTTACTACCAGTGGCTTAGTGATAGCCTCTTCTGGTCATGTGACTACACTTCAGGCCCTTAATAACCAGACTGATATAGTTTCTTCCAGCATCCCATGGTCACGTGACTGCATTTTATGGTGGTTTTGTTGAAAATGGCATTTACTTCCACGTTTTAGCAAAATCAGCCCGTAGCGGACCATGGCCTTGTTTAATGGTCATGGTGTCTGCTTAATGATCACCGCAAACAGGTTATAAGTCAGGTCAGTCATGTGACTGACCCATTTTTCAACCATCACAATTTACAACCGTATTAATGGGCAGCCCCATTATGATCATAATTCAAGGACTACCTGTATTTTGTCTCTACGAGGTTTAAAACAAACTTATCCAGCTTCATTTTGGCTGAAATCCTGTCACTCACTTAAAAATGACCAGTTGCCACATCAGCAGTACAAACTGAGGTTCTTTTTAACCTAAACAAGTCATTGAACCAGGTTACTCTAGGACAGTGATGGTGAACTTTTCGGACAATGAGTGTTCTGAGGAGTCACAGCTAATAATTTGCGGCTCGTGATGTCATCGTCCAACGCCACTACTCTCTTTCTGAATATGTGCATGGCCCCATGATGTCATCGCCTGGCATCGCTGCTCCTTTCTGAGCATGCCCAGCTCTGGGGCGATGCTGGGGCGACTTGGCTCGCATGCCGACAGAGAGGGCCCTGTGTGCCCACTGTGGCACGGGTGCCATAGGTTTGCCATCACCATCTTCCTACAGTATAACAGAATAACAGAGTTGGAAGGAACCTTGTAGGTCATCTAGTACAACACCTCTGCTCAAGCAGTTCAAAGGCACAATTCCCCATTTCTACTTTATTTCAATTGTCTCCTCTCAGTGGCTATTCTAAAGCATCGTACATAGTACAGAACAACAGAGTTGGAAGGGACTTTGGAGGTCTTCTAGTCCAACCCCCTGCTCAAGTAGGAGATCCTATTCCGTTTCAGTGAAATGGCTGTTCAGTCTCTTATAAATGTGCCCCTCTCTAAGAAAGTACAAAATATGGTTTCTGTTTTACCTGGCTCCTCAGGGTCTTGATTCTCCACTCGAAAAGGCATCTTGACTTCTGTGTCAACAATGGAGTAATGTGAAGATGTCTTGGACATTGCAGCTTCTTGTGCAAAAGATATCTGTAGAGGTCACAGAGTTTGGGAGAGAGAAAAGTGACAGCCTTACAAAGTCCTATAATGCAGAGGTTTTCAAACTGTGGTCCGGGGACCCATTGGGGGGTCCGTGACAAGTTGCCAGAGGGTCGGCAGACAGATCAAGAAAAATTTGGGAAAAGTAATATACATGAATTGTCGATTAGTAATTAGTTGAATTTGTGGGTGTTGTGTTCTTGGTTCCGAAGGCATTGAAGAGTCAGGTTGTATAAATGCAAACAGGTTTATTATAGACAACACGTACGCATACTGGTCAGCAAGCAGTAGCACTACAGAAGCAGCAAAGACTGCTGCGCAACAGGCTTATATACAAACAGGCCCTTGGCGGCAGCCAATGGGCAATCGACAATTTCCCGCACTAAGGACACCCCCCCCCTGGAGACAGGAAGTCTGGGCCTGCTCAGACATCAACTAATTTAGCACAATGACTAAGCAGAACATGCATTAAAGCCAATACATTACAGTGGGAATGGGGTCCTCCATGTTGCAGCAACATGTTTGGAGATCCGCAGCTTGAAAAAGTTTGAAAATCCCTGCTATAATGCTCATGGTGACTATGCTAGAACATAGAACATGGAATTATATGACTGGGTGCATCTAACAGTGTGTGGGCGGGCATTATCATGAACCAACATCACACCGGAAGTCAGCATGCCCCGACGCTTGCAGCGCACCGCTTCGACGATGGCAATGCGCTTCATGATGCTGTTACAGGGTGGCTTCATTCCCAGGAGGGAGATTTGTTCTGTATCTGCAAGTGGGTGCCTGTCATTGATAACCAAACAGAGGTTTTTTTCCGAATTGCGCTCGTAAATGGTGATGACATGAACCCAGGATAGTGCAACTGTCAAAGATACATGCCAGTTGCCAAGCGCTCGATATTTTGGCCATTGATGTGGCCACGGGGAGCCTGCAATGGTCATATGTGTGAAAACCGATCCTGTCACTTTTTTCAGTGTTGTAACGTCAAATGGTCATTAAACGGATAACTGTAAGTTGAGGACTACCAGCGTGTGTGAAATAGCTGAATATACAGAGGAAACCGATGGGGGAGAAATAGTTGAGGAAAAGACATATAGATGGAATATATATATATATATTTCTTACCAGAGAAACTGCTATATTTTCCTTGGCTCTGGCAGTGAATTGTTCCAGCTGTTGGCTCCCGAAATGGGTTTTCTGAGTTTTACCGAGCCGGCTGGACAAACCGGTTTTCTGAACCACAGAGTCTTCATTCCCATCTCTGCTTGGAATTCGACTTTCGTGTTTCACTGAGGATCGATGCCCGTTGGTGCCAGTTTCTCTTCCCCTTCCGTAATCTGATAAATCCAGAGGCGCTTCTGTGGGATTGTCCTGGACAGCCGTGGCTTTCTCTCCCTGATCCAGGTTTGCTCTGCGGACCTGGAGCAGCTGCGCGAACGTATCGTCCAACAAATCTTCTGGACGGGGCCTTTCCTTTTTCCCTTCTTTGCCAACACCCGCTAATACGGGAGAGCTCCGATGCCAAGCTTGATCTGAGCTCTCGTCTCTTCTTCCTTTTCCTTCCTGCGGGGGCTCCATCAACAAGCAACGGAGTTTCTCCGAGCCATTAAGAAGCTGGAGCCTGTTTTCCAAATGGCGATCCTTCATGTACAAGACAGCCCCAGGGAGTTCCAAGATGGCGGCTTGGTCTTCCCACTCATCTTGGGGCTTCGCTCGACTGCCTACTTCCTTGGTTAGTAATAAGTGGTGAGGGAACTCACCCTCTTTGCTGGTGGAGTTATTCCGGAGACCAAGGTGACGCAAGGCTAGACTTGGGTTGAAGAGGTAGAGCTGTTCCTTTTTGGCGGTGAACCTTAGGTTCTCACACGACGAGGGAGAGGCCCGGCAGTCTGATTTGTTGGACCTAAAAGAATAAACACCGTCACCTAGGAAAACTAACTGCCGAGGTTTCCTAGTTGGAAGCAGTTCAGGACCTTCCATAGGGGGACCTAGTACAGGTAGTCTTTGACATACGACCGCAACTGGAACCAGAATTTCCATTGCTAAGCAAGGCGGTTGTTAAGGGAGTTGCACTTGATTCTAGAACTGTTTTTGTTGTTAAAAGAATCCCTGTGGTCGCTAAGTGAATCACACAATCCATCACACTCCACCCCCATTGTCGGAGGCCAGCTGGAAAAGTCTCAAATGGCGATCTGGTGACCCCAGGATGCTGCAAGCATCATAAATACACACCAGCTGCCAAGTGCCCGGATTTTGATCACAAATGCACGAATGGTCAAATAATCGCTAAATGAATAGTTGTGAGTCAAGGACTGCTTCCACTTTTTCTTGATACTGTGTTTCTCTGAAAATAAGACCAGGTCTTATATTAATATTTGCTCCAAAAGACGCATTAAGGCCTTATTTTCCGGGTTAGATCTTATTTTGAGGGAAATACGGTACTCAATGCGTCCGTCTGGCTAACGATCTTAACTGCGGCTTATTTGAGGGGTAGGGCTTCTATGACACGCATCCTGAAAGATCATGCTAGGGCAGTGATGGCGAACCTATGGCATGCGTGCCACAGCAGGCACACAGAGGCTTCTCTGTTGGCACGTGAGCCAAGTCACCCCAGCATCGCCCCAGAGCTGAGCATAAACAGAAACAGAGTAGGGACATTGGGTGATGACATCACAGGGCCAGGCGCATGCTCAGAAAGAGAGTAGCAGCGCTGGGCGATGACATCACGAGCCACAACTCATTAGCTGCGCCTCGTCTGGGCATTCAGTGCCTAAAAGGTTGGCCATCACTGCGCTAGAGCTTATTTTCTTGTTTTTTTGGGGGGAAAGGGTAATGCTAACAGAAAACTTCCCACCTCCTGGGGTGCAAGCACAGTAGCTCTCCCCCAATTCAGAGGAACTTTTTTCAGGGGTCTCTGGAGGCCAGAGAAAAAAATGTCCCCCCTTTTAAGTGTCCGTGGAAATTTAAAAAGAGTTGATTTCAGGCAGCATTTCACTGGCTTGCCTGAAGCTCAGATAGCGGCTTTAAAGAGAGAGGCAGACCCAAAGCACTTAACAGAATAGCAGAATAACAGAGTGGGAAGGGATGTTGGAGATCTTCTAGACCAACTCCCTGCTTAAGCAGGAAACCCTGTACCAGGGATGACTAACTTTTAAGACACTGAGTGCCTGGACAAGTTGTAGTTAATGAGCAGAGGCTCATGACGTCATCACCGTGTGCTGCCTACTGTCTTTATGAGCACGTGTATGGCCCCCGTGATGTCATCACCCGGCACCACTAATCTCTTTCTGAGCCTGCGGATGGCCCCTGTGATGTCATCACCTGGCGGCACTACTCCTTTCTGAGCATGCTCAGCTCTGGGGCAATGCTGGGGCGACTTGGCTCGCGTGCCAGCAGAGAGGACTCTGCTTGCCCACTACAGCAAGCGTGCCATAGGTTCGTCATCACTGATCTATACCAATTTTAGACAAATGGCTGTCCAATCTCTTCTTAAAAACCTCCAGGGTTGGAGCACCCACAACGTCTGGAGAAAAATCGTTCCACTGACATGACCACCCAACTGTGGTCATATATCGAGGACTCCCTGAAATGCAGAAATTGGATGGATAACCGCTTACGCTTCAAAGCTGGGACTTTGATCGCATGGAGGGGATGCTGGTGTTTTGCTCGTAAGGGGCGGGGATCCACTTTCTGAGTAATCTCTTTCTTGAGAAGAGGTTCGGGATCCTGTTCTCATCAGTTCAATGGTTCCATGCAATTGATTGACCCTCTTCTGAGAGCTCTGAAAGTAGAGAAGGAAAAGAGGAATAAGGCGAGGACAATAAAACTTCAAATTTGGGGACTTCAGTGGTCTGATGGAAGACAGTATCTGTACCTCAGATTTCAATGATGTGGTCCTTGCTGCTCTCTGAGCATGATGATTTTCTTGCAGACATGTCATTATCCAACTAGGTAATCTAATCAGTGCTAGAAGGAGGTGAGGTTTGCTCTGTTTATATACAGTAGTTTTCCCTGTCAATGTTATTGGGAGTATTCTTGATGATTTCTTGATTAGACTGTTATTTCCTGATAGCTTGCTTGTCTACCAAGTCCCTTGATTGGGGTATTGTTTACTTCTTGATCTAGTTGGCTCTAGTATTAGTTTAAAGCAACCCTCACTCCCTTCTAGCACTGATGAAGTTACCTAGTTTGGTAATGAAACATTTGCAAGAAAATAAACAAGCTGAGAGAAAACAAAGAACCCCATACTTCAATGAACTTTAGAAGCAATGAACCAATGTTAATTTCCTCTTAGAAATCATGTGATTTTTATGTAAGTCATATACATAAGTTGTCAGTTGAAGAACTCTGACGGGCAGGGTCCAGGAAGAGAGCCTTCTCTCCTCTTGCCCCCACCCTGTGGAAGATCCCCCCTCCTCAATCTTCCAAAAGCAGTCAAAATGGGAGTCTGCAAATTTGGGTGGAGAGCCCAGAGGAGGACGCAGCTGTGGGGCTAGTTTGTCCCCTGAGAGCCCTCCCTTCTCCTTTTAAGTAATTTTAGCAGCATTTAATCATCAGTACGTAATTCTTATCACTGTTTTTATATTTTAGCACTTTATTGAACTCTGCCAAAAGTCCCTCTCTGAGGGAAATGGATGGTTCAAAAATTTGATAGATACATTGATAGATAGATAGATAGATAGATAGATAGATAGATAGATAGATAGATAGATAGATAGATAGATAGATAGATAGA
>JANHFO010003955.1:97001-119111 GCA_032468095.1 Pareas carinatus
GGGAAGGGGGGGAATTGGCCGCCTGCCATCTCTCTTGATCCTAGGATCCATCATCAAGATGGGCCCCTGGTGTTGATGGGCCAGGCCTGCGAGAGAGGACAGGGGAGACGAGGTTGGTGGTCTGGGATGTTCAAATAAAAGTTCCCGGTCGGAAAAGAAGAAAGTCTGCAGGCAGGTGGCTGAGATGTTGAGGCCTGCTATTTAGTCAGGGCTAATGGTAGCCCTCTTCTTCTTTTTCAAATGTCAGTACATATTGAGAAAATGGATACATATCTGTTCTTTCTTTTTTCTACTTCTCATTGTGCCATTAAAACTTTGTTCTGAACTTCTGTTTGAATTATACCAATCTTCCCAATTTGAAACTGGTTAATATCCTTCACTAACCTATCAAATTACTGCTCATTTCCCAGAACATAGATGGCATCAATATTCATAGCATCAACATTGATTCCCATATTACTTCTCGGTTTGCTCATAATGTCATCACTAGTCGGGCCACTAACCTTGGCAATGCATCTAAGGAAGCCTTCTTTGATGTGGAGCTCCCAAAGACAGCATTCATCACAAACTTCACCATGTATGTAAATCTTATTTTTTTTACAAACAACTGAGTTGACAACAGGCTTTGCAATTTGGCCTTCGTGGAGCCATTGTTCTAGGTGAAAACATACTTGTCCGTGCATTAGAAATAAAGAGCAATGATGCACCTTTGGTTTCAGCTTTCAAATATGTGAACTGTCTCAATTTTGAAATTAAATTGTCTTTGGCTATTCTCCATTTACAAATAGCTCTCTGTCTCTGTCTGTCTGTCTGTTTCCCTCTCTCTTCTATTAGTTTTAGCTATCTATCAAATTTACACACCACCCATTTCACTGTAGAAGTGACTCTGGGCAGTATACAATAAAAGAAACCACAACACACACACACACCAAAATACATAGAGTTAAAAAGAGGGAAATATAATGTTAAAAATCCCCATCAAATGGAATGGGTTTGTTCATTCTTAGGGTCCTGACTAAGAGCTTCCCTTTTTACAGGACATTAATTACAATTGAATGTTTTCTTCATAATTGTCCTGCAGTTACTTGCAAAGGTCGGATTTTTGAGACAACTATGATACCAACATTTCTCATTTAAACTAGATCATATGCAGGGATATATAAAGAAATTTCAGGCATTGACAAGAGAAAGACCAGAAATATTTTTATGTATAGTATACTTTTTTCTTTCCCAGGACAATTGATGGTGTGATATATCAAGGAAATATAAAGGAAAAAGAAGCTGCGCAAAAACAGTATCAACAAGCAGTTTCAAAAGGACAGACAGCTGGTCTAGTAAAGTGAGAAATTATTATTTATTTTTTTTAATCGCAGTAGTTTTATTTCTGGGTGGCAATAAAAGAGAGAAACATATGGATTTGTATACAGAACTCAGTACCTTGGAATAAGAGTTGACTTTTGTGCAGCTATTTCAGCAAGTTTCTAGTGGGCAAGAATACGTATCTTCAATAATATTTCAAAGTCCATGTTGTGCATTCAGTGGAGGGCCCATATACAAGAACTGTATTGCATTCTGGCATCAAAAAATGCCATTTTGCAGGAACTTTCTTTCTCCCAACTTGGCGGGGGCAGGTTGGGTTCTTTTAATTTCAATGAGGTTTAACTTTTAAAAATCATTCCTTTAAATAAAAAAACAACCCCTAAAATGCATTTTGTTTTAATGCAATGGCATATATGCTCAATTGAAAAACTGGGTATTTCTAGGGCTTCTGGAAGGAAGACAGAAAAATTCACTGTTTCAGTCAATATTGCAGCAGCCAGTGAAGTGGTTTTTGAATTGGCCTTTGAGGAGCTACTGAAGCGAAGATTTGGCTATTATGAGATGTTCATAAAAGTCAACCCAAAGCAGCTTGTCAAGAACTTTGAGGTAATGTACTTCGGTGCTGAGCTTTTCACAATGGACTTAAATGAGTGGTAGTACGCATTTTATCATTTTAATTTGTATGTATTTATGCTGCTTAAGATGATAGTAAGAACAGATAGTAACTGTCCTTCTCAAGATTCAGAGAGGTTTAGAAACTATCATTAGTATGAGACCCTCATTGGGGGCTTTCACCTGAACTTGTCAATGAATTTGTCAATGACAGCATAATTCAAATTAACATTACAGATTGAGGTCAACATCTTTGAACCCCAGGGCATCAGTTATCTGGAAGCTGAAGGCTCATTCATAAACAATGACTTGTTACCAGTCTTACAGAAGTCTTTTTCAGGAAAAAAGGTATACTAGATAGCAACCTTAGCCAAAATGATTTGATTTTTTTAATTTAAAAAAACATGAAGCATCGACATTTTATTGATTTAAAGGACTCCTATGGCTGCTCATCTTATGTGTAACAACTCTGTATGGTTCACAAAACAAAGTAAATAATAAAACTCACCATCAAATTGCCAAAACAACTCCCAGCACCCTGACCAATGCTTTCTAGCCCATCAACAGACATAGGGCTCCATCTTTTCATCTCAGGGTTTGGGGAAAGAAGCAGCTCTTTTCTGGTTTCCGGGAAACTTAAAAAAAGAAGAGGAAACTGCCAGATCTCATGAGGAAACTATTTCCCAGAGCAGGGGTTGCTACAGAAAAGGTGTGCTTTCTCGGTCCCCCTAGGAAATTAAGGGAATATATTAAGGGAATAATATATTCATTGGACATTAGAAACCAATAATTAATTTGAAAGTGTGAAGTAGGTCCTCAGTTCACAAACTGTGTGCCACAGGGCCCGTGGGCACCAAAGTGAACTCTCAGGGATCCTGTGGGGTTATTTTACTACTTAATAATCTTGTAGTAAACCTGACAAGGAAACCAAAGCCATGAAGGTCAGTGCTACATTTTTGACTTGGACACAAGCCCCCTTTATCTTACTATTGCTTTGTTAATACCATGGTGCAGTTTGGGAAGTGCTAAGGTTCTGCAAAAGATTACTAAGGCACTTATGGGCACCATGAAAAGAGAAGATCTGGAACCCTCTGGACTAGTCACTTATCTGAGGAAAAAGAACAGAGTTTTGTTGCATGCTTTGAATTGGTTGGATTGTTTCATATGCAAGATGTTAACTTCTCTGTGAAGCAGGAGTTCATGTTCATAGATTCCCACTAAACCTAGATTGCATATGCATGTTTAAATTTGTTAGATTTATATCTGTGTATTGATAAGGGTATATGTGTATTCATTGGGCTTTCAGGGCCATGTTTCTTTCAAGCCAACTCTGGATCAACAACGGACCTGTGTAGACTGTCTAACAACATTACTGAATGGAGATTTTATTGTCAAGTATGATGTGAACAGAGAAACTCCAGGTAACATACAGGTAAGCAGAACTTAGATAAATGGATGTGCCAATTGTAGCTTAAAGAAGATACGTGTCATATATCTTTTACCTTTTTATTTTTCAGATTGTCAATGGATACTTTGTACACTTTTTTGCACCAAAAAATATTTTACATTTGCCTAAGAACATTGTTTTTATTATTGATGTCAGCATCTCCATGAGGGGACGTAAACTAGAACAGGTAACTATATTTTAAAGTCAGTTTCAAGGACAACTAATGCTTAAATTAGCAGAAAGTTTCCCACAGTTTGTCTCACTGGTTTTCTTTGCCAGCACTCTTGCATCCCAGTTATGATGGTCATGACCGTTTAATACCGACCCCTTTTCAATATGCAGCTGAACAAAAAGGAGGATTTCGGTCACAGAGTAGCTGCCACCATCTCACCCTTTTTTATCTCCTCCAACTCACATCAAATTTCATGATTGAAGGTAAAAGGCAAGGGATAAGCAGCAGTCAGAGTGCTGCTAAGACAGACTAAATTTGGACTGCATTTGAACATAGAACTCATATTTGCATCTTATGCCAACTGAAAATCTCCTGCATGGAGGTTCTCAATGGTATGGAGAAGAGATTTTGGAGGATGGCAGATCTTCTGTCCTATTGCAAGAGTGCCACTGCCTGTCTGCCATTCAGATCTGTATCTTCATGGCCATTGTTGCTGGGAGGTTAAAGGGTACAAGAGGAACTGGACAGCTCCCTGGTGTGTCCTGTTTCTTCTAATGTTTTAGTTTTCTTGGTTGTGAAAAAAATTATCTTGTGGTGAACCATCTTGCCCTTAGGACACAAAACTAAAGGGTAGCTTCCCACCCTTGTGCAGAGAAAGCTGGCCTTTATTGGCCCATCTTCCTTCTTTTGAAAGTTAGGAATCTCTTACTGGCTTCTAAAATATTTTATCCACAATAATACCAAGACATTAATGTTTCTATGGATAGCACTTTCACAGACCTTGTGCCCTGAATTAAAGAGATGCAGTTTGGTAAGAAATGCAAAAAATGAGGTATACTCAAAGAGTTTCCAGAGAGGCACTGAGAACAGCCACAGGGGGAGGTTCAGGGACAATCTGACATTTCAAAAAGGCTTGGGAGTAAATCCCACCAGTTCCCACCAGCATGGACAATAGCAAGAAGCTGTGGGACTGGTAATCCAGAATATATCTGCAGAACCAAACTGCCTATTCTTGATGTGAATCCAACTATAAGCCATATCTTGGTTTATGCAACTTTTCCATGGTTAATTGTGCCTCTATATAATGCTAAACTGAGTTCCTATGTGAATTAAAGTGATTGCTGGAAGCAACAAAACTAAACTTCTCTATCTTTATCAAGGTTTTTGCCTTAAACACTGTTGTAATGTTTAATTTTAGACAAAAGAAGCGCTGCTAAAAATATTAGAAGATATAAAAGAAGACGACCACATAAATCTTGTATTATTCGGAAGCAATGTACACAAATGGAAAGACACCTTAATCAAAGCTACTCCGGAGAATCTGGCAGAAGCAAGGCGTTACGTTCAGCAGATTGATATAGCTGGATGTATGTTTTATTGGGAAATGGGCTGTATTTGTTTAACTGTAGTATCTAACAGCATTTGTAGTTTCTCTAATGTAGAATAGCATGCAAATTGTAAACATCAACATTCCAGCAAGGAAAGAAAGGGTGGGGGGATCTATCTTCAGGGGTTAGAATAAAGTTGACCCATCTTTCATTATTTACTTACTTTTATGCATGTGTATCCTGAATGTCATTTAAAAAAAGAATTGCCATAAATGGCTAACAACAATAATATCACACCCCCTTACTATGAATAACTCAATTAAGATAATTTAAAACAATGTTTCTCAACCTTAGTAACTTTAAGATGTGTGGACTTCAGAGTTCCCTATCAACTCCAGAGTTCCCTAACCAGCATGGCTAGAGCTCGGGAATTCTGGAAGTTGAAGTCTACACATCTTAAAGTTACTAAGGTTGAAAATCAGTAATCTAAAAACTTGACAAGAGTCACTGCAGAGGGAGCTTAAAGGGCTTTGAAAACTGCACGTCCCTGCTCTTTGAGATAAGGACATGAAATGAACAAATGTGGCAGACAAAACGATGCTGACTATTTTGTTAATGAGTCAGCATCACCTGTGATTTTATCACAGAGTCTGCACCGCAAAAGATTTTGCCTCATAATGGATGCTGAAGAAAAACGCATTGTTGCAGTAGCAATGAATCCATGCCCACAGCACCATGCCACAAGATCTCTCTCTCTTTTAGTTTGCTATGTCAAATATGAAAAGTAGGGGGCTTGTGTTATGCATGATATAAATTATTATGATTACGATTACGATTACGATTACGATTACTATTACTATTACTATTACTATTACTATTATTTTATTTAGACTTATATGCCGCTTAACAGTGCTTTACAGCACTCTCTAAGCGGTTTACACAGTCAGCCTATTGCCCCCAACAATCTGGGTTCTCATTTGACCGACTTCGGAAGGATGGAAGGCTGAGTCAACCTTGAGCCAGTGAGAATCGAGCTGCTGAACTTTGATGGCTAATGGCAGAAGGCAGTCAGTAGAAATAGCCTGCAGTGCTGCTTTTAACCACTGCACCATTCTGGTTCCTCTAAATGCACATATCTTTGATGTGTTTCTGTGTTGTAGCTGTACCTCAAAGTCATATATAAAATCAGACTATTGTCTTTGGAGTGGAAAATAGGTATGACTAGTTGAGCTGATAGTTCTCCAGGGTTTTAAAGACATCTTCTGAACTACCACAGTTTGAAATTCTAACCAAAGATTAAATAAAAAATATCAGCCATATGCACTATTGCAGGATTTTGTAAGATTGTCATGCTGCATGAATTCATCCATAGCTTTGACATGGCCTCATTCCTTAGATATAATAGTTTGATGGAAAGAAAGACAATTTGAAAGAATAGATATGGCACGCAGAGAAAGGAAAAACACATGGTAACTTTTTTTCATGGAAGTTGAGTTGGTGACTGAATACTCTTTCATTACATAAACATGTCAATACAAGTGCAAGTATGTGGAGCTACAGTAATAGAGAATACACACTAACAGAATCGGAAGGGAACTTGGAGGTCTTCTAGTCCAATCCCCTACCTAAGCAGAAGACCCTATACCATTCTGAACAAATGACTGTCCAATCCTAAAAGTCCCCAGTGATGGAGCACCCACAAATTTTGGAAGCAAGCCGTTCCCCTGATTTATTGTTCTCATTGTCAGAAAAATTCTCCTTAGTTTCAGGTTGGATCCCTCCTTGATCCGTTTTCATCTGTTGGTTCTTGTTCTGCCTTCAGGTACTTCAGAGAATAGATTGACCCCTCTTCTCTGTGATAGTCTTTGAGGTATCTACTTCTAACTTGTGCACCTTTGTTCCAGGGACAAATCTTAATGGTGGTTTGATGACTGGTATTGAACTGCTGAATGCGGCTCACAAAAACGGTTCTTTGCCTGAAAGAAGTGCTTCCTTAATTATTATGTTAACAGATGGCAGACCCACCAAAGGTAATGTTCTCGACAGACAAACTTGGCATAATATTCTAGACCTAGCTTTGGGTTTCATATTTTAGTCTTAGATAAATTAATCTTACATTTAACATATATACTTGGTATAAAGCCTATTTTAACACTAATCATTGTTTATAATAACACTGATGAAATCAGGTATTTAACAATGTTTTATATAATGCAAACAAACTATGTTATTATTTAGGAACTATGAAGAGAATTTCACCTTAATGAAGAATAAAACATTTGACCATGCTTAGAGTCCCTTCAGTCTTCTGACTTCAATGAACGGGAACAAGTAATAAATCCTTCAGTAAACCATCATTTCTCGTTTTATCAAATCCAGGAAGCCTAATGATTGGGTTCACACACTGTGCTAAGCTATGGTTTATTAAATTACTACTTTTTGAATACATCACAGTTGGCCAGATTTACACAACTAAGATCAATTTACCTTATGGATTAGTTTTATGCGTAAACTTTGCCAAACCAATGGGCAAACTTTCAACAAACTAGGCTATAATGTCAACTTTGAATCACTTGTTCATTGTAGTTTCTCCATTGTACAAATCACCACAAAAACCATTGCACACAAAAAACAACCCTGGTTGGTTTATGTATTCATGTAAAGAAAAAAACCAAAAAGAGTTTGACCAAAAAAAATTCACTTTTCCACTTGCTTAGCAAAATATGATGTGTTGCTTGGTCAATATGAACCGCAATTATATGTCAACTGAATCATAGAAAGTGTTCAACAGAAAATTGCTGTCCTGAGTGGCAGTTCTGATTTCAAAAGCAAGCCGCGTTCAAAATTCATACTAACCTGAGTTTTTATTACTTGGGGAAGTATAAGTGAAACAGGAACACCACAACTGTATTTTATTTTTAAATTTATGTTAACTTTTTGTGTGTTTTCCTGTAGGAGAATTAAACACAGATGTAATTTTACAAAATGTCAGAGACGCAATTCAAGGAAAATACCCTTTATATAATCTTGGGTTTGGCTATGATCTGGACTATGGATCTTTAGAAAAGATGGCATCAGAGAACAATGGATTAGCTCGGCGTATCTACGAAGATTCCGATTCTTCTCTGCAGCTGCAGGTTTAAATGATAAAATATTCATTCGACATTTGTATAAAGTAATTGATAAAAAATAGTCATTATATAATTGTTCTACATTTAAGTCTATACAAAAATTAAGTCCAGCAGTAACACCCTTTTCTAAATGATCATGGCTTGGGAGGTGGATATGCCAGTCAGAACAGTCACACAATGATTTCTCCAGTGCAATAGCAGGGAGGAAGGGAGCATTCCTTTAGCCTGAGGTTGCAGTGTTGGCTGATGTCTAATGGTGGACTAGAACTCACCATTTCTAGTTTTCCAGGCCAGCACCTTAACCACTACACTAAGCTGGCTCCTTAGTAAACAATGGAATTTAATGGGGCACCATTCCCTCTGACAGAAAGTCTAGCTGAAGTTTTGCTGATGGTTGGGTCAATGTGTTTCTGTTGTGCCTAACCCCACCACCGCAAGCTCAGCTGCTGGCTGATGACTCTGATGATGAGTCATTAGAAGAGGGACCTTCCAGGACCAGGCTCGACTCGGCCAACCTTCCCCACAGCTATCTTACCAGTCCGTGAGGGAGAGGAGGAAACTGGGCCTGAGGCCAGGACATCTGTGAGAGATCAACAGGGACAGGGAATAGTGCCTGGTGCAGAGCCAGAGGCTGTAATAGACGAACTGGGGGAGCAAATCATAGACGCCCATACCAGACACAGGTTGAGCCGATAGGCCCAAAGGGTGGCAGCAGGCCAGTCTATTGGGCATTGCCGGGGATGTGGCAGATGGCCCCCACCCTCAACAGAGGGATAAAAGGCAGACCTTCAACAGTTGCACTTAGCACAAGCAACACATCCTGTGTTCCTGATTTCCTGTTTTGTGGTATTGACCCTGGCTTCGGACTTTGATCATTGCTGGCTTCTTGACCCTTGAACTGTATACTTGACTACTCGTGATTCTGGTGACCCTTGAATTCGGACTTGGACTGTGACTACTCGTGATTCATTTTGCCCCTTTAACAGAACTTATTTGGACTGTACGTCTGCGGCTCACCAGCAATCTATCTCTGGCTGACGGCTTTATGGCCAATTAAAACTCTGCTCGTAATTTATGTAGACCAGGCAGAGAATTGCCGCCAAGAAAGGGAGTTATTTGACCCTTTCCTGGCTTCCTCAACAGCCTGGTTTGTCTGCCCAGAACAGTTTCTATATTTGCTTTTTGAAAAAAATATGTTTGATTTATCTTTAGGGCTTTTATGATGAAGTGGCCAATCCTTTACTTACTGAAGTGGAATTACAGTACTCTGAAAATGCCATCTCGGATCTGACTCAAAATCATTTTAAACACTATTATGATGGTTCTGAAATTGTTGTGGCTGGACGCATCATAGATGATGATCTCAACAGTATCACTGCAGATGTGAAAGCTCATGGGGTAAATACAAGACTGGGGCCTTCTCCACTCATGGGGAAAGATCAGCCCCATCCGTAATATGGTTATTCCCTGTTTGAAAGAGTCATATAAATGGGAACTTGCCATTCAAAGCAAGTAATACTCATCTATTAAAATATAACCTGAGAAGTTATTTCAGTACTTTCCATATCTGACATCCAGTAAGGAGAAAGTGTATAGTATGTGTGCCAGAATCTATGTGTGTATGTAGGAGTCTTAACCCAAAGGTGCTCTTTCAAGAGGCGATTGGACTTTCTTGTTTTTCTTTGAAGATGTTTTGCTTCTCAGCTGGTCATTTGCATTCTTTTAGAGAGTTGTTCAGACCACTTGGAAGTTTATCTGTGTCCTCAGGATCACCTGAGTAGTGGAAATGAGTGTGGAGCATTCTGTTCAGTTTTGACATAGGTGGCATCTTTGATCCCTCTTTCAAATCAATAGTCCTCTTTGTCCAAAATGTGAACTTTGTGGTCTTTGAAAGAGTGGCCTTCATCTTTGAACAGCCCTCTCTCAAGAGATGGGGAAGGATATCATCTATCTCCTGTCTACAACAAAGTCCTTCCAGACGTTCCAAGAAGGCTCCACACCCATTTGCACTATTCAGGTGACCCTGAGGACATAGATAAACCTTCAAGTGGCCTCAACAGCTCTCTAAAATAATACAATGATCAACTGTCTACAAGGAATATAAATCCTTCCATTCCCCACCATCCAGTCACAGCTGAAGAAACTTCTTGGATGAGAAGTGAAACATCTTCAAAGAAAAAATTAGAAAGTCCAGTTGCTCTTGAAAAAGTACCTTTGGTACAACCATGACCTGGATGACTGAGAATCTCCATAGGCGTGTAGACTTAATTGAATATTCTCCTTCTGGATCTTTCAGAGCTGTAAAAGGGTTAGGAAACTGAGGTGCTCAGCAACACAACCAAATTTATGGACATTTCCAGGGTTCCACACTCACACAACCATTTTTTACAATGGTTTTGCCCAGCTGTTGTTTCTGATATTTGGAAAAATCATGCCCAGAGGACACCATTGGTTCACTTAATGACCATGGCATTAGCTTAACCACCATGGTTTTGCTTAACAACCGCTGCAAATAAAGGTTGCAAAATCAGATTGGTCCAACTCAATAATCATCATGATATACAATTGTAAATTGTAAATCTGAATTGCTGTCATACAAATGAATCAGTAAAGGAAAGCTTTTCTCTTAAAAAATTCTAACAGGCTGAAGATGACCTAACTTTCTCTGAACAATCAGATATTAATGAAACAGCCAAAGCTTTTGAAGAGCAGAAGTACATATTTGGGGAGCACATTGAGAGACTTTGGGCTTATCTAACCGTTGAACAGACTTTGGGAAAACGGTAATGAAAAATATTTTCCTCGTCATACACTAGCTTAGAAATTTTACAGAAATATCCTCTATTCAATCCAGTGAAGTAGCAATCCTAAGCATAATTACCTAGGGAGACGCACCATTGAACACAGTGTGTTTGTACCTTATTGATTTGTAGACTTTCTAAACCACATGTTCGTTGTTAAAAACAATCTGAGAATGAAACATTTAAAAACAGTAATTTATGAACTTAAAAGAATCAGGGGTTTAACTAAATAATCCTCTCCTGAAACCCCTTAGAAAATACAAAACAGCTCAATATGTAGGAGAGTTTTTGTTCTGGGCAGAGGGGCCAGATGGAGCAAAGAGCCAGGAAAGGGTTAACAGGCTCTCTTCCTCGTTTCAAAAACAGAAGTCCCAATTGGCAACACAAGCCTCCTATTGGAGGCAACTCATGGCAAGGAGGAATGCAGGGGAAAGGAAATCCAAACAACAAAGTCCAAGATCCAAAGGTCAAACAGCCAGCACTATACAGTGTCCAATTCGAAATCAGGATATCAGAATGTAGAAACAGAAGCCAGGCCAAGGTCAGAATGCCAGAATGTAGAAACAGAAGCCAAACCAATGCCGAGAACACAGGAACAGAACCTATAATTCAACCAGTTGCTGAAGTTGAACAACTGTTTGAATACTAGCCATAGTATACTGTTGAGGGTTGGGGCTGCCTGCCACACCCCCAGCGATGCCCAATAGCTTGGTCTGCTGCCTCCCTCTGTGTTTCCTTGTGTAGTCTGCATCTTGTTTGTACATTGAGGAAAACCTCAGCAGATGTGTCAGCAACAGCCTCTGGCTCTGTGACAGCATCTGCTCCCATCTCTCGTCTATCTTCCACAGTTGTTCTGTCATCAAGCTCAGTTTCTTCCTCCATTGGAGGAACTGGCAAGACAGCTGTGGGGGAGGGTGGCCGGGTCGGGCTTGGTACAGCAAGGGAGGAGGGGGCCCTCTCCAATGACTCATCATCCAAGTCCTCAGTCAACAACTGAGCCCCTGAAGGGGGCCGAGGCACAACAATTATAATTATACCATTACAAATAATTCAATACTTACCCTATTTTCATTTGTTTTAAAGTTTTGTTAAAATATTTGTTTTCTGGATTTAGAAGGCTGCTTGAGTCCAAAATGGCTCTGGGTGGCTTGCATAATTAAAAGACAACAGAACACAATTAAAAAGTGAGAATAAAAGAAACACCTTTAGTGCCAGAATTTTATACAACAGCCTTTTAAATGTAAATAGCACTGCGACCTCCATGTTGGTGTATCAAGCAGTGAAAGTATTGTACAATTAACTAAAATATCAGAGGGCAGGGGCCTTCCAATAAAGAAACCATTGCAGCTTCAACAATATGGCACTGAGTATCTTCAATTTCAGATTTTATAAAATGTTCATAGAAGATGCGCTCAGGATGCAATTGAAATAGCCATTTTCAGCAAGAGGTTTTGAAAGCTGGCAAAGAAAGAAAGGGAGTCTTTGATGGCCATTTCTAGCTTATTAGCATTCATCAGTGAGGCAAACCTTTGATTCGAACCTGGGCTGGATTACATGTTAGGCTAATGTTTTAACCACCGAGCCATAGGTTCTTCCTCTCTTTGTACCAGGGGATCTATCAGGCTATTTTTTAAACGAGGCACCTGGTTTCTTTCTGAGTACAAAAGGAAGCGAAATACTTCCTTTTTGCCTTTTGGTTCCAGCCTAGGAGCTTTAGCAGGCCTGTCACTAGGCGACACACTTTTTTCATTGACTCTAATATTTAATTGTTCAAGTATTACTACATTTGAACACAGCATGGGTTGCTATTGTAGATATCAATAATTTTTTTGTGTATACGCTGCATCCTTTTAAAAAGCAAAGAAGGTCTTTATGCCATTGGCTGTAAAAATATCTAGTGGTAAGTAATATATAGGTTCTGTTCTGTCATCTAGGAATTCAGCGAAGGGAGATGAAAGGACTAATCTTACTGCCAAAGCCCTGGATATGTCTCTGAAATATAAGTTTGTGACTCCTCTGACATCCATGGTGGTCACCAAGCCAGAAGACAATATTGATAAAGCTGCACTTGCTGACAAGCCGCTAGAAGGTACACATACTTACCGTTATAGTGTTACCAATAAAGGATGCAAGTGATGTTGTCATATGAAATATGTGTGGAAATAGCCCGAAGCAGTCACAGAAGACTGGAAAAGAATGCCACTGTTTTAATGATCCAGAAAGCGATGCTTTTACGGGTTGCCATATATTACGGATTATCTTTTGAAGGATTTGCTCAAACTTACCATGTAGTCTATACTTGGTTTATAACCCTATATAAGCTATAGGAATCTGGATAGCCATAAGATGACAACAGAGAGCTAGTTTTCTGTATCTCTGTCATCTAGTGATCATTTTGTGGTTTTTTTGCAGCCCAGACCAGAAAAATCTACAAACCCACATACCCAAGCAGGGGTCCCTTTTGGAGTAGGAATAATTAGGCAAAGCACAGAAAAGAAGCAAGAACTAATAAGCAAGGAAATTAAGGCATGGTGTAAGGAAAAGCAAGGCAAATAATTTACATCAATAATTTACGTCTAATTTACATCAATATTGTGACTATTTATAATAGCTTTCTATACTCTGATTCTACTAGTCCCACTTTAGGCATGAAATCCAGCATCTCTCTCTCTCACACACACACATACACAGACACAGACACACACACAAACAGACACACAGACACACAGACGGTTGTTGTGAAGAAAACAAGAGTAGGAAAGAGTATTAGGTATATTCACCACCTTATGTTCTTTATAAAAGTAATAAAGGTGATGGGGAAAAAATTACAAATAAAAATACTAAGTCTATACATCACTTCATATTGTCTTTTGTTCTTCTACATCTTACCTCTGTCTTTTTGATAAATTCATGCATCCTCAGACTTCCCCTTCTGCTTGATATTTTAATTTGGCCTTCATATATTTGTTTGGTAATTTGATCTGTAGTCATTTTTACTACACAACCAGTCCACTTCAGCTCATTCACACACACCTTAGCTTCCCTGCATGACTCATTGGCATCACTCCAAAAGATCAGGCTACCTTTATTCTGAACATTAAATCTTCTCCTTTCTCTTTTAATTCATCCTCCTCTCCGCCTATCTGCTCTTCACCATTTCATTCTCTTATATTTCACATTTCAAGAATCTACAGGTCTATAGATCTTGACTGTCACTTTTCATGACTTTGGGGAATTAAAGATTTAATATACTGTAATATATTTTACCAATGTAGAGAAGATATAGGTTTAACAGCTTAATCATACCCACGCAACATCCAGCACTCCTTGCTAATGGTCTGGAACATACTGGTCAGTGAGGTAAATTTGGGCAAGCAAAGTCTGGTCTTCCCTCAAGCATCTTTATGCTGTTCCATGCAGGTTAGGATCTCTAATCCATAAAAATTACTGTTTCTCAAGCCAATATCATGTTCCCCACAGTCAATGAACAGGAGGTGCATGCAATGCTTGAAATATAGAGAAAGGCAATTTCACAGGAAGCTTCAGAAATCTGTGTAATTGATCTATTCTATAGAGGGTCAATTACCAATAGAAAATGATATTTGTAGCTCAGAGTTGAACTGCGGAGTCCTTGATGCTCTCAGAGCATGGATATTTACTTACTTACTTACTTACTTACTTACTTACTTACTTACTTACTTACTTACTTACTTACTTACTTACTTACTTACTTAGTCAAGCATATATGAGAAAAACAAGTATAAGTAGGAACATACTATATAAATATATGCATAGTAATAAATGATTATGAATAAATGGGGACAGTGGGACAGGGATGGTACGCACTCTAGTGCGCTTAAACAAACAATAAAATAAAATAACAAAACAAAACAAAACAAAACAAAACAAAACAAAACAAAACAAAACAAAACAAAGTGTTGTTGGGAGGGTTGCTCTGTTCTTATAGTTCCTTGATTAGACTGTTGTTTATTCTTTGATAGTTTGTCTGAGTTGATAGCTCCTTGATTTCCCTTTGTTCCCCACTCCAAGCACCAAGGATTCCAGCAGGACAAGTGTTTGTTTCACAGTGCTCTAAATATTTCACAGTTTTGTTGAACACTTTTGTTTATTAAAGCAGTATTTTATTAATAATGTTCTTTTTTTTACACTTTATATTGGAATGAATGTCTCTAAAAATATCATTCTTTTTTGTTTTGCACCATTGTTACACACTTTTGGAATAGCTGACGGTAAGTTTGTCTTTTATTTTAATATTTAACTTTCAATTTTTAAAGTTAGAGAAAATAATTAAGTGGTATTTGGGGTTCATTGCTCTCAGTGATATGTCCCTCAGGGCTGGACTTCTGTATATCACAGCTGGCCACATGAACAGGCAATGGGATTACAGAAGTTGGCTGCATATGACAAAAATAGCGTTGGAGCACTGTGTCGCAAATTCCACACTTTCATATATCCTTGGGACATTACAACACAGATACCAAAAGAATGGGACTTTTATATGGAATGCAGTGAGGCTGCCAATTGTATGAAGTATGTGGGATGGCTAGAAGAATCATACTGGGAAAATTGAAAAGTAATTTTATTTCAGATTTTAATGAATGGTTGTTGGAAATGCATGATCTATCTACTTTGGAAAGGGTATTTTCTGCTAATCAATGGATGTAGCAATATGTTTTACTATGGCAGCAATTTTGTGAAATTGTACAATAATATTTTGTATTGATTATATTAGTGTATTTATTAGTAAACCAGTGATTTGTTGCTATAATATGACATGTAAGTACTTCCCCCCTTTTTTTCTCTTAGTTTATTTGGGATTGTTCCCTCCCCTAATTTCCCCCCATCCCTTTATTTAGTTTCTATGTTTTTCTTTAAGTGTAAAATTGTTTTGTTAATTGTATATATTAAATGTGTAAAATTAAAATAAAGGAATCTTGCTCTCTTTCTCTATAATATATTTAGAATGCATTGAAAAAAGTAATTGAGGAAGTGATTTGAATGCTGGATATGGCAGATTTTCTGGATATTTTGATCCTTCAGGAATTAATCTGTAGACATTTCTAATAATAAAATAACACCTCAGAAAAGTGGGGATTTGGGGTTCTTATTCACGTTAAAGTAATCTTTTGTGTTCTTTCATTTGCAGCTACTCGACAATGTAAGTGCCAATTCTATAGTTTGAAATTAACTCATTTCATTAAAAAAGCATTTGATAGAATTGTTTGTGCGACTTTTCTTCTGTACGGATTGAAAATACTGCTAATATTAATATTAAAAAAGCTCAGACATACAGTGTTTTCCTTGTTTCAGTTTGCATAATAAGCAGTCCGCTGTGAAACTGAAAATTTTACTGCTTTTTTCAGTTGGATTTTACTGTGTGTCAGTAAAAATGGTGCTTTGTGTTATACACCACTCTGAATTTTTTAGTGAGAAATGGCATGTAAAGAAATCCTGTAAATAAATGAATGGATATATAACCACTTATAGTCTCTAAGAGATTTAATCTCCATCAGTTCGTCTTTTAACAATAAACATTTTAAAGCTATTTAGAGGTGTGACCATCTATGGAATATCCTTTTACTCGGGATCTATTTAGTCATAAATCTAAGTTTTTATTGTGATGAGTATAGCTACTTCAAGAGGGTTGCTTCCCATTGGGGAAATCTTATGGAAGAACATGACTAAATCTGCACTGACATACTTCAGGAATATCTTTCAAGCAATTGAAATAAATTGCCTTACTAAAATCAGCTCACTGAAAAGATATGTGACTTTTTTTTTGAGGGAAATGTTGGTATATGGATTGTCCATGATCAGAATATTCTCTTGGAGATGATCAATTTGATTAATTTTCATTTCAAAACTCATAGTAAGGGGCGGTCTTTCATAAATACCTATCTATATAGGCAGCACAGAATTGAACCAACTGGAATGCCCAAAATGACCCATTACAAATTTTGACCAGTTAATTTTAAAATCCTTGACAGAAATTCTTCAAATATATCAGTGCAGATTTATTGTGCTCTTCTTGTATGACTTTTCTTTATCAGTTGATTGGAATCTCTTAAATGATATATAATAATTTTATTTTATTTCATTTGTATTGTTTGTTTATTTTTTCTTTTATTTATTTTACAAAGCAGGCATTTTACAAATAAAAAACAGTCACGTGAAAGTGAAATATAGTGCTGAAGTTCACTGAAACTGTGCTCAGCTGTTAAAATCAGGGTGAAAACCGGGATGAAAATTCAGTACTCCAAATTTTGGTAAAACAAATACAGCTATCCTAATTTCAGTTGTGTAACTGAAAAGAAAATTTTTCCTTTTTTTCCTCCCTCCTATGCAGCAGTATCGGTAGCGTCTGCTTATCCATCGTATAGCAGAGTACCAATCCCTAGTCACAGGTATACAAGCGGTAAGTTTGGTTTTGATGTGTCTTTCTTGCAAATGGAAAGAAGGAGATGAAAGAGCTTCAAAAGCTTAATATCTAAAGTCTGCTGGTGAACGCTTTAGATTGTGATTATTTTATCATAAAATAAAATAATCACAATCGTTAGCAATCTATATGGCTCCCATCCAATTTGGCGGTTTTAGGACTCACTAAAGAATAGTGTCCAGATCCCCCTTTTACAGGTTACATCCTTTTTTGCTTTCTAATTTTCTCTCACCATGGTTTGCCATGCCGTGAAGCCTGACAAATAATAATTTCATTAGCATGGCTTCAAATTCTGGCTTGCCAAACCATTTACAGGTAGTTCTTGGTTAGCGAGGGCAACTGGGATTGGAATTTCCATCAATAAGGGATGCAGATGTAAAGTGTAGCATCATGGAACTGCATTGATTAGCAACAGCAATCCCAGAAATGCCCTTTGCCATCATTAAGCAAGGACCACAAATCTTTAAATGAGTTCAGGTGACTTGCAAATAGACCAGCAGGCAGGTAAGAATACAGTGCATAATGCAAGTGTAGCAGTGCAAGGAATGGCTGCTGCTAGGCAGAGGAGAGTGCTAATGTCTTACCAGGGTGACTTGCAGTTTTCTAGTCAGTTTCCTCATTGTGAGAAGTCAGCGGAGAAGGTTGCGAAAGGTAAGCCAATGACCATGGGATACCTCAACTCTTGAAAGTGTGAACTGGTTGTCAAGTACACAGACCACAAGCACGTGACTGTGGGAGTGCTGTGATGGCTGGAACTTCAAGGACTGGTTATAAATCTTTTTCAGTGCCATTGTAACATTGAATGACCACTTAATGAGTCATCAATAACGGAGGAGGAGTTGTATAGCTATGTCATCATGTCAGAATAATAGAATAACAGAGTTGGAATGGACCTTGAAGATCTTCTGGTCCAACATTCTGCTCAAGCAGGAAGCCCTAAACCATTTCAAACAAATGATTGTCCAGTCTTTTCTTTAAAATCTTCAGTGTTGGAGGAACCCACAACTTCTGGAAGCAAATTGATTCTAAACTCCATTGCAAACTTTATATGGAAATATTTTCAACACATATTGAGTGAATACTTATGTTACTGTAAAGTTCATAGTATGTGAACCAAATTGATGAGAAATATAATTTAGTCAGAAAATTTCACTAAAATGGCTTTGGAATTAAACCTCAGAGTGGAATCTTAACAAATAGTGAAAATTCATAATGTGGTCCATTTGCCTTTAGAGTATCACGTGAATGTAATCAAATTAAAGCAACATAGTCATCTGGGACTTATTCAACAAGAAATGGTTAAAACAATCCATGACTGACCACAATATCAACCAAACACCTGAGTTCAGACACATTTTTGAATATATTAATGACATTAATGATACAAGAGGTAAAATATATATCATAAGACATAATTCTATTGAAAGCTTTGTATGAGATTCAGAGATCAAGCAGACATTTCTCTCTGCAGTTGATGGAGATCCACATTTCATCATAGACATACCACAAAAAGATGATCATCTTTGCTTTAACATTTATGAAGATCCAGGGAAAATTTTTAACCTAATCAGGGACCCAAGTACAGGTAAGTTGAAATGATGCTGTGGAGACATAGGTTTCTTTTTTCATTTGCTGTCTAAGAATTAGCGCAGTTATTTGTGTATTTATTGATTTAATCAATTCAGACTTACAAATTGTGACTTTGGGCAGCTTACATAGGATTAAAACAGAAAGATAAGGAGTGGGGAGTGTCACAAATTGTAATCATTAGAAAACACAGTGCATCCAAGGGCACTACCAACCATAATCATTGTTACACAACACCTTGAACTAACACCATGGTGTGATGCGTGGAGGAAAGAGTTATGTTTTCATAGTTTTGCAAAAGGCTGGCTGGACTGGGGCCATTCAAATCTTTGAGGAGGGGACAGGATAGAAGATACTTTTCCATAGAACAGGGTCTGCAACAGGAAAGGAACAGAACTGAAAAGGCCAGATTGACTATTATAGTGATTTTGCAATAAAATTTACTATTTCATTGCACTAATATATTTCTTTTTTTAATAATTTTTTAAATTTATTTATAAAATAAACAAGAGTAAATATTTCAGCAATATATTTTTATATTGAAAACTGCTTGATCATCCTTTAATTGTATTTATTTATAAAATGAAATAAAATTGCTTTCCACTGAAAGAAACCTAGAAGGGACCTTCCTCTTCATTCTTTTTTTATTTTTAAGGCATTACTGTCAATGGACAGCTGATTGGAAATAAGCAGAGCAAGAATAATGTCCAGCCGGAGAATAGCTATATTGGTAGACTTGGAATTATCAACGAAGAACTGAATTTAAAACTTGACGTAACTCCTGAGAAAATCATTCTACATAATGGGACAAATCAGATGACATTCACATGGTTGGAGGAAGTTACCTTACTATATCCCACGTAAGATCCTAAAACTCATTTAAAAGTAAAGTGGACTTGTGTCAAGAAACTCAAGGAAGGAAGCTGACTCATTGAAGTGTTTTATTTTAATATTACATTTATGTTTATTATGCTCTTGCAGGTAAGGGCAGTATCATACTCTTATCCCTGTTTTAATATCACAACAAGAACGTAGAGTGGGTTATTCTGAAAGATAACAACTAACCTGAACACTCTAGGGTCTGGGTATCTAAATATTTGATAATAGCACTTTTGCCATGAGACAAATTCTCTATCTCTCTCTCTCCCCCTCCCTCCCTCCTTCCCTCTCCCTCTCCCTCTCCCTCTCTTCCTATTTCACTCTCTCTCTCCCCATGAGAGACAGAGACACAGAGAGAAACAGTGGGACAAACATCAGATAATTTTACTACATCTCGCTAGTGCAAGAAATAAAGGTTAGAAAGGGGCAATAACACAATGGGAAAAATTGGTAGAAAGGAGAATATTTAAAATATAAATCTTTTGTAATGTATTAGTATCCCCTTAGAAATAAGGTCCATTGAATTCAATAGAATCTGCTCCAAAACATGTATAGAATTACAGTTATGTTTTTCACTGAAGATTATCCCTTCTAAACTGGTGTGAATTTCCCTTGTAGTGCTAATTGTTCTTTGAGAAATACAGTGATATGAAATGAGCATCCATTCTGGCCCGTTCTGTCTAAGCCCACACTGATCTGAAATCAGCATGCCAGAACTGGCACAGCACCTAGTGTTGGCTCTTAGCTTGATGCTTTAGGGTGAAGCACGTACCCTGCCAAGTAGCTAAAAACCTATTCCACATCCAGACTGAACAATAGGGGAGACTCTCTCACTGATTGGATGTTTCAGGTTAAAGCTGGCTTCCTACAAGGATATGGAGTACTACCAATGACTCTCATTTGTCTTTGCCTGAAATATTGCAGTAACAGCTGTGCTTAACAAAAATAATAATAACCTGGAAACAAGTAGCAGTTCTCTGCCAAAGACATTTATGTATTGCTAGACTGGAGAATCAGGCTGGTAGTTACCACCCATTAAGTGAATCTAGGGGTTTATGTACATTGCCAAGTTGCCCAACTACAAATATAGGCCAGCAACAATTTTTGGATGAGTGAATGGATGATGTCACTTATACTCATTCCTCCCACCCACTCACTGCACCCTTCTGTAATTCCCACCCCCCACTTCCAGTGAGGTATTTTTCAGCTTCTTTTGGCTTTTGCTGTTGTTTTTTCTGCAGCCTGTTGCTTTCTTCCAGGCCAATTCCTACACTTTGTTTAGCTTCTTTGCAGAGGCAGGAGTACTCTTTCACTAAAAGTTTCTTGCTTTTCCTGAATAACAACTGTTGAAGATTCTCTTACAATAGATTTTCCTTACTAACACTTCTTCCCATTATTTTTCTACTCCCTGAAGTGACTGGGAAGATAATGAGAAATGCACTAATTGCCGATTTGCCCAACTACAAATATAGGCCAGTGGCCATTTTTGGATGAGTGAATGGATGATGTCACCTATACCCAGGAATCCCCAACCGCCGCTCTGTGTACCTGTGCCAGTCTGCAGAGGACCAGCAGCTGGGTTGTGTAGCTGAAGGCGACCCAAAGGCACACCAGGCAGGAGGTAGGGCAGAAGCCCAGTACAAAGGGTCCCTGCCAGCCTGCAACTGGCCCTTGATTCCTGGGCTCTGTGTCCTCCCCTCCCTTCCTTGCCCCCTTCTCCCTCGCCCCCTTCTCCCTCCCTCCCGGCACCTCACCCCGGGCTCGCATTCCATCGCGCAGCCTGCAAACCAAGCACGTCAGCCCCACCTGCAACCAGGTAGTGGGGTGGGGCAGGAAGAAGCCAGTCCTCCCCTCAAGCTCTGGAGGTGAGCCGAAGGCACACCAGACAGGAGGCAGGGCTGGGGCAGAAGGACGATCGGGCTGAAGCTGTTTAGCCCAGTGCAAAGGCCCCTCTCCAGTCTGCAACTGGCCCTCGACTCCTCATCTTTCCCACCCATTCAACCTCCCCCCTCGTCTCCTTCTCCCTCTCCCGACAGCCCGTGCCGGCTTGCACTCCATCACCCCGCCTGCAAACCAAACATGTCAGCCATGCCTACAACCTGGGAGAGGGTGGGGCGGGAAGAAGCCACCTGAACCCTTGCATCTCCAAGAGAATCCCTCCCTCGCTTACACCCCTCCCATGCCACTGAGCCTGTGTAAGTCCGAGTCACTCTGGCCTCCCTCATCTTTGGAACAACCCCCTCAGCACACACACACCCCAAACACGGTGAATCCCTGGCCCCTTCTCCAGAGAAAGCCTCCAGAGCAGAGCAAGAAAACCTTCTTCCATGAAGAGCCCCCCCAAGTCTCCATTACCTCCCCCTCCCCTTCTCCCTC
>JANHFO010003958.1:47160-63307 GCA_032468095.1 Pareas carinatus
AGGTCTTATTTTCGGGGGATGCCTTATATTTCAACAAGAGGCAAAACTGTAAGTAGGTCTTATTTTCGGAGGATGCCTTACTTTCGAGGAAACAGGGTATTTCATTTTTCAGCAGCTTTTCTGTATGTTTGGGGGTGGAGAAACTTGTTTTTTAAAAATAGATTTTTTTAAATAGAAATATTGCTAAAATGGTACATAATTGATACATTTTCAGTGCCTTGTTGCTTTATTAATGATACATTTTCGGTGCCATGTTTCAGAATGTAAAATCTGAGGATCAATCATTTAATTTGAAATAATGTTTCTGTAATATATTTATCTTTTTTTTAACTTTCCCATATATTTCTTAAAGGAAGAGGTTTTCTCCTATATCCACAATATTCTTTCCATTCCTGGCTATAGTATGGAAGAAAAGCAATCTGTGTGGCAGAAAACTATGGAACATATTGAGGTATGTCTTAAAATGATGATTATGCATCTTAAATTCTATATGTAGTAATATAGCTGATGTATCCTAATAAGTAAATATAAGGGAAAAACAGAAAACAGAATAAGACCATATTTCTAATATTTAAATTAATTTTGTGTCTAAATGGAATCAATCTGATTAAGAATAATTGCTTTTGAGGATAGAAAATTTCATGCATTAGCTGACATAAATTTAATTAGACACTTTAGTTCTTTGGGTCATTCACTATGCAGAATAGTTTCAAACACTTGCAATCAGATATCTACAGATGAACAAGACTATTTTTAATGGTATTTCAAGATTCAGTGTGAAAACTCATGGTTCATCTTCTTCTGCTGTTCTTTATCCTCTGAAAGTCTCCTCAATCTCCACAATTAATGTTGTTATGAAGACACTGAATGAGTGGTGGTTACCACTGATTTTCAAAGCTCTGGCTGTCCAACACCCTTGCAATCGCCTGATTATTAGCTGAGTGCTTGGCAACCAGCTTACATGACAGTTGCAGCATCTCAAGGTGATTTGATGAGAATTTGTGACCTTCACTGCCAGCTTCAAATAAACAAGGTCAATGTGAAAACCAGCAGGGAAGGTTGCAAGTCTCTTCTACTAACTTCTCTACACTTGCGCAATGCCTCACTCATACACCCTCTCCAAGCTTTGCTGCACCAGCCACTCACATGTCTTGCTGTGTTCGTGTCATACCTTTCTCACCAGTTGAGTATCCCCACACATCTTCATTCACCCAGGAGCAGCCACCCCAAACTATGCTAGTGTTCCATCTCTACCATCCACATACCCTTGTATACCCTCTCCCACCTAGCAGTTGATACCAAAGTTGTACTGTGCTCACTGCACTTTACTCCACCACTCATGCACCCTCAGATACCCTCCCCAAGCCTCGCTGCACTTGTTCTGTGCCTCCCCTGTGTCAAATTCCCCCTGGGACTGCTTGGCAGAATTGAAGCCTGTCACTTTAAACTGTATTTGCCATACAATGATTGCATTAGTTTCTTTGATGAGTTTAGGAATACAGGACTATGACACCCTGCCATTCTCACACCTTCACACATCCTCTTCCACCCAGCAGCAGCCACCCAACACCTGCCACACTCATGAGGAACTATCCCTCACACACCCTCTCTCACCCAGCATCAACTAACCCAGGCCTCATTGTGCTTTCCGGCTACCCACGCACCCTTTGCTCCCTCTCTCATCCACCAGCACTGCTGACCTGCTTACAAGCCTTTGGGACTAGCAACCTCCGGCTGGTTTTCCCCACTCACTTTGTTTGTTGGAAGCTGACCGAAAGTTGTGAGGTGATGTTCCCTTAACAACCCCCATTCTTTGTTTAGCAATGGCAACATGGACTACAGGAATTGCTATTAATAAGCTAAGTAGTCATGTGATGTTGTGCTTTATGACTGCAATGCAATGCAGTGCAATTTAGTGACCCAAATTTTGGTCTCAGTTGCTAACATAGCTAAAGGACTACCTCAAACTATAGTCCTCAAGGATCATAAAAGCATAATTTTCCATCTTCCATAGTGGTATGTTTTCTAAAGAAGAAACACTTTCATACATTGAAAAGATCACACTGGACAAGGAAGCATGATGACTTCAAATTGTCTGTTCAAAGTGAAAGTCCCATAAGTCTGGGACACCATTGCAGTTCTGCTATATACTGTATAGTTTAGTGTATGAATGTCCCTGAAGGATTATGTTACACAATAATAAAAAAACAACCTAAAGTTAGTATATATATAAACATAAACATGATAAGGAGTGATACTGTTGTTCTTCAAGCTTTAATATAACTTGTTCTGACTTGGAAGTTAAAATAGGAGGGAAAAAAACCAATAAAAAGTCTCAACTGACTACAGCTAGAAGAAAGCATTTGGAGTAAATAGGATCTATGACTGAGTGTGGAAGGGAAGAAAAATACCAATTCCTTTTTTGCCTCTGGGACCCTTCTGAAAACATGAAAACAGCCATGAGCTTTCTTGGTTTGCCTAATTATTATGCATGCAATCATTCTTACTTTAGATAGTACATAAGGAAGCATGAATGACTAGTTAAATGGCTAACCACACAATAAATTAGATAGAAGCTATATATATGCAGGTAGCAGATACATACTTAAAAGCTGGTTCTGCAAATTAGTAAAGTATTAAAATATTAACCCTTGACCTTGGTTCTCCAATCTAAGTATACTTTATGTATATCTAAATCACAATATTTCCAAAGAATTTTTCTATGGAAATATGCCTAAAATAGCAATACTAACCAATTATGCATCCAGTGCTTTAATCTTAATTGGATTATAGTCTTTCATTGAAATTTAATATAAAATGTATATGAAAACTAATTAATTGCGGTAAATGCCATGGATTCTGAAAACGCTTTCCTCCTGAATACCTATTTAGTATAAGGCTAGAAGAAACTACTTGCATTATTTATTTATTTATTTTATTCGATTTATATACCGCCCTCCTCCCAAAGGACTCAGGGCAGCGAACAGCCAATTAAAATACATATACAAAAGTTATAAATAAATAGAATACTATATAGATAAATCGAATAAAATAAATAAATAAAAAAGAGTAACATTTGAAATAGAATTCGGAATAAATTCTAAAATATCACAATTTAAATTAAAGGATTTATGTATTTAACCCTCATTTTTTCCTTTTGTTTAGGAGTTGACATCAGTGAGTCCTTTTAAAACAGCAGATCTTATTTCTATTCATTTCAGTGATGAGATTGAACAAATAATTCAGAATCTACAGGTAAAGATTTATTAAGCAACTAAATTGATATGTAGTGTTTCAGTACAAAAAAATAATTCCTAAACTTAGTCTTTTTTTTTCAAAAGTCTAGATGTGTACAAATCCTTATAAGTAAAACCATACTTCAGAGGATTTTTTTAAAATTAAAAATGACATGTTGTCAAATGTCCTGAAATACTTCCCTTCAAAGAAACTCTCGAAGCCTCCATGTTAGAAGGGCTCACCTAACTGATGTATGTCCAGTCAACAAGCACAGTTTTCTAAAATACTTGGTAGAGACACCCCATGATGAAAGTATACCTGAATTAAGGCAAACAGGACCTTAAATTCCATGATGTGCTTTCTACCTTGACTATGATACTCTTTCATTGGAAACTCCATGTGAAGTATTGCTGCCATCTTTTTGAAATGAAAGGTTAATTATACATCCCAGATTTTGATCCTAATCACCTTTGATACCTATTGGTTGGAAATATTATGAACTAATTCCAGTCTTCTTTTTGAAAATCAATATGTTACTTCTGGGTAGAATAGTATGAGATCCCACAGAACACAGTGAGCTTTGCTTGCAAAAAGCCAGGTATCCAAAAATAACCTTTGTTAATTGCCACATGTTTGTATGAATGGGATTAGATTCCATTGAACTCAATTAGATCATTCTTCCAAATCATTTTGTAACTGATTGGAAATGGTGGAAATCAACTGATTTCCCTCCATTGCCATATGTACATACAGTATGCAAACATACAACGTAATAATTGATATGCCTTTGTTATCTTACCATGGAAAGACTGGTACATTAGAAAGAAGTAGGATTTTTAGGAGAAAGGTGTAATTTTTCTTATAAAATAATATGCCTGTCACTTATCATAATACAGTTTGTTGCTGTTTTCTTTTCCCATACCTGTTGTAGTGAAAAAATGTTGCTTACTGTATAGTGTCTTTGGGTGTGCATTTTACTAGAATATATTTTTAAAATTTGAATCCGTCTGTAATTCTATACATATTTACCTGGGGCTAATGCTTAGGACCCAGATATCTACAGGACCGCATTCTACCAGCCAATACCGCCCACTGACTGGTTCGCTCCCACAGAGAGGGCCTCCTCAGGGTGCCGTCGGCCAGACAATGTCGGCTGGCAACCCCCAGGGGGAGAGCCTTCTCTGTGGCTGCTCCCACCCTCTGAAATGACCTCCCCCCAGAGATTCGAACTATCATAGACCTCTGTGCTTTCCGTCGGGCGGTAAAAACCCATCTGTTTACCCAGGCCGGGCTGACTTAATTTGCACCTTTTCCCTTGCCCTAATGTTATTAATTTTAAATTCTTATTAGGTTTTAAATTGGTTTTATATTTGATCCTAAATCAGCCACTGAAATTATTGTTTTTATATTTCTCTTAATATGTTGTTTGTGTATTTGTCGTAACTGTTTTTATATGGCTGTACACTGCCCTGGGTCCCTTCGGGGAGAAGGGCAGTATAAAAATACAAACAAACAAACAAACAAACAAACAAATAAATAAAATAGAGCAGAATGACATCTAAGATATATTGAAGTCTCCACTGGGTTAGTTGGCCTTTAAGCTTTGCCAAATTTTTTTCCCATTATATTCTCTGAAAAGATCTCTGTTGCCTTGCATCCTCCTTGCGAACCTATTGCTGCCTTTCATGTGAATGAATGTCAAAGACCTAAAGTGGACATTATGAAAATCTGAAATATTGTTACATATTTTCTCCTCCATCGATCCAGTGCTACAGCCTGAAAGTCTGCTACCTATTTGGGTTTTCACTGTATATTGCTTTTGTTTGAGAGTGAAAACTCAAGTTATTTTTGACATTTATATTTAGAAGCAGAGAATATCTATGTTATTAGGAACTTGTGCATACATTGAACTTTCATTCATACTGGTATATTCTTTCAGTACCTTAAAATTACATTCTTGTCGACCATACATTTTCATTCCAACTTTGTTTTTCTTGAATAAATCAAATATCTCATCTCTCTTACCATAGAACAGTATGTCTAATGCAGTAAGAGTACTTGTTCAACTAACTCAGTCTTGTCTACCCATAGCAACTCTCAGGCAGGAATTTTCCCCAGACCTATGTAGAAATGCTGGAATTGGATTTGCACACAGATTCTTTTCTTCTCAGGTGTACAAACTATTTTGTTGTTTTAAAAATAAATGGGCAACAATAAGTAGCAGTTTAACAATTGCATTTTAATTAATCACTTGTTTCCCAGTTTAGAATTTATGTTTTTAAAAATAGAAGCTGGTTTCTTCCTAAATTAATATGAAATGGCCGATTCATAGCTATCCCATTTAGTCTCATCAAGGACAACAATACCTGTAAGAGAAATGAGTACCCTTAAAGGAAGGGAAAATATACAGTCAAGAATTGAATTAGTTTCTTATTCCTCATGTATTATACTGTTGCAGTCTGCTACCTATATTTACAAGCAGCATCAGATCACAGGGTAAGTTATCCAGTGGTAGTCTGTAATGTCTAGAACAATGAAACAAATCACATGGAAATATCTGTTCTGAATATGTATGTGTCCTGACTTTATTACAAGGAAAATTTTAAGTGGACACTAATAAATACAGAAGATATTTGTTTTAGATACTAACTCTTTGCTAATTTCTCTCCTCTCTCCTTTCTTTTTTGTTTTTTGTTTACTTTCAGAGCTACGTGTGATATATGAAACCTGCAGGAGATGTTGTAATGACTGTGAAATTGCACTGAGGACAGATCTTGCTCCTTCCATTTTTTTGTGATTACTGCTCTTAGTATTGTGGTGATTGATTATTTTCTACAGTAAGTGGGCTGTTGCTTTGTCTGGACCCTTTATTTAAAAGAAATAGAAAAAAAGATGTCTGATCCTGATGCCCATCAAGATGCTGGTATCAAGCCAGGCTTGTTGGAAAAAGGCAATAATTCTGGTGATTCTCAGCCCTCAATCAATTTGGAAAGAAGGAACAAAAGTGGGATAATTAGTGAACCTTTGAACAAAAGTCTTAAGAAGTCTCGACCGCTGTCCCATTACTCTGCTTTTGGTAGCAGCAGCTCATTAAGTGAACATTCAGAGAAATGTGTGCCTATGGCCAACAGCAGTGAAGCAATCATGGAAAAAAGCAATTCTACCTCAAAGCACAAAACCATCTCTGACATGTTGAGCAAATCAGATATTTCTTTGGAAGGACAGAACATCTTGCAACAGTTTGCTCAGTCCACAGAGTTGCTCAAAAGAGTAGTCCAGGAGCACATCCCCCTGCCTAATGACCATGGGATGGGCATCTCAGACATGGAAGCTGTCTCGACTGCTGAAACGATGAACAACCCATCTGATTTTCCTTACCTGGGGGCTTTTCCCATCAACCCTGGCCTTTTCATTATGACCCCTGCTGGTGTATTTTTGGCAGAAAGTGCACTCCATATGGCTGGCTTAGCAGAGTACCCAATGCAGAATGAATTGGCATCTGCCATCAATTCAGGGAAAAAGAAACGAAAACGATGTGGCATGTGCCCTCCTTGCAGAAGACGAATAAACTGTGAGCAGTGCAGCAGTTGTAGGAACCGTAAAACTGGACATCAGATTTGCAAATTCCGAAAATGTGAAGAACTTAAAAAGAAGCCTTCTGCTGCACTGGAGGTAATTGCCTTTGCTGACACAGCTTAATAATTCCCTCTCAACTTCCCTTTATGGAATCGGTTTATAAGGACTGGATGTGGGAATGTCAGAAGTTTGAATTCATTAACAGTTTCTATCTTTAAATTTTATATAGTCCAGTCTTTTCACAGACATACATCCACACAGTTAATAATATTTGGAAGAGAGAGAATTTTGCATTAGTTTCCTTCACGAAATACAGTGAGCTAGAACCTTATAGCGAGTTAAGCAGCTGGTGTGGCAGTAATGAACTCCTACATCTCAGACTGCATGCATGGGTTCGTATTGCTGAGTATTTTCCCCAGGAAAGATAGTAAGTGCAAGAAATTCCTGTACATTAAAAAAAGAGGATCTATTCTGTTTTCCCAGGAAACATTTTTGTTTGATAGTATAGTGCTTTGAGTGTTCACAATATTTTATTTATTTATTTATTTTATTTATTTAGATTTATATACCGTCCTTCTCCTGAAGGACTCAGGGCGCTGTACAGAAAACATAAAAATTTAACATTGAACTTTAACAATAGTTAATTTTACATGTGTTACTTTAATTTCAGCAATACTATAAGGCAAAGTTCCCCAACGTTTCCGGTTTTGCGGACTGGCGGGGTGGTGGTGGGTGGTTCTATGCAAGTGGTTGGCAAGCATGCACGCGCAGCTTCATTTGCATGAATGGCGTACACGGATGTCTGCCACTCATGCAAATGGCGCATGCACGCGTTCACCCACTACTCGTACAAGTGAGAATGCACACACACTCGCTGGTCATTTTCATGTCCCAGTTGCAAACATGGCCCTCAGGTTGGAGACCCCTGTTGTAGGATAAGCTCATATTAGAAGAAGGGCCAAGGATTTAAGAAGATATAGGTATAGCTTACTACTTTTACAGCTGGAGGATTACAGGTAGTCCTTGACTTACAACCACAATTGAAACAAAAATTATGTTGCTAAGCAAGACAGTTAAGTGGGTTTTGCTCATTTTACGCCCTTTCTTGCCATGGTTGTTAAATTAATCATTGCAATTGCTAAAGTAACAGCACAGTTATTAAGTGAAACTGGCTTTTCCATTGATTTTGTTTGTCAAAAGGTTGCAAAATGTGATCACATCACCTCAGGACACTGCAACTGTCATAAATATGAGTTGGTTGCCAGTTGGTCACGTGGCCTTCAGGATACTGTAACATTTGTAAGTGTGAAAAACGATCATAAGTCACTTTTTTCAGTGCTGTTGTCACTAAACAAATAGTTGTAAGTCGAAAACTATCTGTATTTGCATTTAGAGTTTGTAGCTTTGGCAGTGCAACTGTATTCACGCTTCTTTGAGCGAGAACTGGATATGTGAGGATGCAGTTTCCCCCCCCCCCCCTTCATGGAAGATATTAAGTGATACAAAGATTTACCACCTTGATGAGGAAGGCGGACTGGCACACACAGGGACCACTCAACTTGCACAAGTGCAGCTGTGCGCACGTGTGTGAGCGTCGGCCCAATGTTCATGCGGCTCAGTTCCCCTCTTCCCCCCCCCCCTCTGGGTGGGACCGTTAAGCCACAAACTTTGGGGACCGCTGTTCTAGGACACTCGATTAGAGTTTTTAAGACTCAAGATACTTTCTAAACTCTTTAGAAAACATCTTGTTCCTAGGAAGTAAACATATTATAAAGATTACATTCATTTATTCATTTTATTTCATCAAACTCTTGGGATGCTGTGAATTTTCTCTCAGATGTTTATCTGTCTAAACTTTGCTTAGTAGCTGAAATTTTGAAAGCCCAGGCCCAGAACCTTTATTAAACTTTGCTTGTCAATAGAATTTGATTTAGTAAAGCTCATTGATGTTTGCCTAAGCATAGCACTCCAAATCTTTGTAATTTGAAAGAATGGGTGCTAAATACAGTAAATGTGAGTTGTCAAATGAAAGAATAAAGATTAGGCAATAAGGATTAGGATTATAATTGATATAAACACAGTAAAATAAAGATATAAATAAATCCAGCATGTGAAAATCCAGAAAAATGTATATGTGCTAGTTCATTTCTCAAGCTGCATTGATGACTTAAAGGATAAATTGAACTTAATTAAACAGTTTACTCCCATTTTTCTTGAAAATGTACACAAATCAATTTTGATAAACCACATTGTGGCTTCTTCTGCATGATTGCAGAAAGGTAAGGCAATGGCAAACCACTTCATTACTGTTATGAAGAAAACTGCATGGATATGATCAGCAATTCAGCAGGAGTTGAACTTGATTCAAATGAGTTGTTTCAAGAAAGCAAATTAGAATGTATGCACCAAAGCCATGATGGTGCACCTTCTGCAAGAAACCAAAGCATCCAGTTTAGAGCTTAGATAATGCCAATTTTGAACAGAGAAAGCACAAGATCTCAGGTGATTATTTCTCTAAACTAGTTAAATTTCACCAATTGATGCTATTTTTCCATAATGGAAGTGAGCATCAGTATTCTCATGTAGCATGCAGTTTTGTTAAATCTGTTGCATATACTGTAAATGATGCAGGTTTTATTTATTATATGGGTGCCTTACAGAGTTATCAGATTGCATTCAAAGCCTGTACATTAAAAGGCCAGTTTCAAATGAGGTGCCTATCCTAATCACTTTCAGGAGTCCCAGGTGAGGAAAATAGGAGTCAACTCCTTAATCAGCTTTCCATGTACATTGAAAAGAAATGGTTTTTGGCTGCCATAACAGCTTGTAGTACTGTGTATTATGTAATACTGTGGCAAAATCAGTTAATCAGTCAGTTAAATCCAGATTGAATTAACTTAGAATTAAGTGTATGTAAGTAAAAAAAATTTTTGGGGGACAAATGTAGATGTATCTGCTAGAATATTTGGTGTCACAAGAAAACATGAATGAAAGTCAGGATGCTGGGGATGGTCGTGGACTATAAGGATATCTTTCTTGACTTCTTATCCACGGTTCCAATTTTGTGAATTTGTCTGGTGCTCTGCATTCAGAACAGATGATAACTCTCCCTATCTGGGCTACAATTTTGTACTTGTTGAGAACTCTCAGATTGATGGATTTGTTAGATGTACACCGAGGCCATTTTTATCTCCTATAGTTGATACAATGGCCAGTTAGATATCTGTATGCTGCCATCACCAAAGTAATATATAACACTCTAAATTTGATTTTACCTGAATGGATAGGAAGATTATCCAAGAGAAGACTGTAACACTTAAAAATGTACAATATATCCTTATTTGTTGAGGTATACAATCTCTGTGGCATTCTCGTGTAAAAGTAGAGATTCCAAAGTTGTCATCCTGAAGGCAAATGGATCTTAATAGGTCTAGAAGGATTGCAGGGGGAGATTGGGGACATATCATTGGACTATTTGGTAGTCCGATTGAAACCCTGATCAAATAGTAGAATGTTATTTGTTAAGGTATAGTGAGATTAATTCATTGAAGTACTTTTTTCCTTTTTTAAGAGTCAAATCAGAATATCCCAAGATTTAGGACAATGAAGTTGGTGACATAATTAAAAAGTAAGTGGAAGAAACCTCATCCTTAATTCAATTAAAAATGATCAGAAACTCATTACTGAATAACAAGAGCAGCAAAAGGATTGCTTTTCACTTGCTTTTCATCAAATCTATTCATTTAAACTGTTCTGGGCAGTAAAAAGTTTTGTTGTACATGAATATTGAAAGACTTGATCAAACGCTCAGTAAACATACATGATATTTCAAAGAGATATGCCCAAAGTAACTTCAGAAGCACTATTTGATTCAGTTTTATTCTACTATTTCTAGTTGTATTGGCCTAAAAAAAGTTCACGATGGTCACTGGCTAATTCCTCTTTTTTTGTTAGACATAATAATTGGGTTACTTTGGAAGAAAGCTATGTTGGGGTTAGATGCTGAGGACAAATGCAGCCTGGTTTTAGATAGTTTCTTGAAAGAGGTGACTGAACAGGCAGAATCCAATCAATCCTGAGCATTTCAGAATGAGTGATTTTCTAGATAGCTTTCATCCTGACTTTAAGGCAAGATTGAGGACTTTTTATTAGCTTCAGAACTAATTAGGGATTCAGGTTGCTGTTTTATAATGCTTTTAGTCTTACCTGATGACTCTATTCTTAAAGCTGGTGTTGGGGATTTTCACTGTGCTCTATAGCAATTTGTCTTGTTTAACATCCTGGGAGATTATTCAAGGGCATGAACAAATACTATGAAGATGTAGTAACATCTCATAGTGAAATAGTGGATATCCTGAATGGTTCCCTAAACATTGCAATAAATTGGATAAAGAAAGGTCTGTCTGAGAACAAGCAGAGAGTTTGAGGTTACGCAAGTCTAACACATACCTCTCGTACAAAAAAGGATTGCTTCCAGCTTATTATACTATTTGAAGAGGTGCCAAAATGTAAAGCCTGATTTTATATTAAACAGAGCCCTGTTTAATAGATAGCAGGATAGATAGCAGTCTCTGGAATTCTTTTGCTGTGGGCTTCATTAACTTACAATAAATCTGCTTACTAGAATTTGGTGTCCTTGGAAGTTTGGTCCTTCAGTTTTTTGCCTAGTTGACTGGAAGCCATTTGATAGTGAGTATGTTAAAATGCAGCCTAGATAAGATGGAGGTACCATGATATGGAGATGAGCTGTCTACCCGAGTGAATGATATTCAATCTGGGATGCACTTTCCTTGAAATTTCAGCTATGCTGTTTGAGACTACTCTTGTCATTGCCATTGGAGGTTATCTTGAGTGGCTAAATTGTGTATTACCAACTAATCAGTCCTAAATGTACAAATATCTTGTATGAAATGAGGTATATATTACACCTTAATCACTCAGTTTACTCCTATTGTTCTAATTCGAGTTATGTTTGAAAATTAGGTAATCCAGAAGTGTACTTCTACTGTACCTAATTAGGATCGGTCAACAGAATATTGAGGATCAGCTATATTGGATTCTAGACCATTTCTAGACCAAACTCAGGATACTGATGCTGTCCTTTTAAACCTTTAAACCGTTCTCCCTCTGAGGCCAGCCATCTGTCCTTCATCTAGGACAGCGGCCTCCATCCTTTTAGGTGAAAAGGATTGGTTCTGTAGAAAGCCATTTTTCCGTGGACTGGGGTATGTGATTCTGCACACTACCTGGATACTGCTCATGCGTGGATGGGCCTTTGCTCACTTGTGCGGCCCGATTCATGTTGAGCCACAGACTCGTACCAGTCTGTGGCCCAGGTGTTGGGGAACCCTGATATAGGAAATATCCCAGTTCCCTTCTTGCACTAGGCTAAGAGGTTTCTCTTCTTCTAGACATTTTAAAATTGTTAAAATGCAGAATGCATGTGCCTTTATTCTATTAGCATTGTGACATTTATTTACTATCCAAGCAATTTAATTTTACTATATTATCATTTTAATTTCTTCAGACAGTGTTAAATATTGAGAGAAATATCATCATTGGTGGATTAAGACATAAATAGTGTTTGAAAGATAGTCATGCAGACAAGGAATCAGAATAGTTCTCTGGGTCCAGAAGGAAACGGTTACAATGAATAGATGAAATTGAAAGAAGCACCAAGAACCTTCCAACTGGTGAAGGTTGTTTTGTTTTAAGGATTCTAGTTTTGTTGAAGATACCTAGGCAATCTGGGCAGCCAGCTGTCATGTATTTTATAGTAATGTGTTGCATTGCAGTTCTTCTTTTGGTTAAAAAAATGGAATGGCATTATTTCAAAATTAGCTTCTAACACAATTGCATGATTTTGCTACTTCCAGTAGCAAAGAACAACATTCATGTGTAGCTCCAGGAGTAAGAAATAATGTAGACCGGATCTGGTTCCAGTTGGCCACGGTGACACAAGCTTCGAATCGGGGGTGATGATCTGAAAAATTGGTTTACGTGGTTTATAAGAACTTTGAAGTTCAGTGATCCTTCTTGGAGGGAAGGCATCAAGGGGAGCGTCCTGGGAGGTCAATACAGGCAGTGGCTAGATCGAGTGAAACCAGGTTTTCCCATAAAGACCATGCAAAGGCCAGCCCTTCTGGGCGGCCATTAACCGCCGGCGGCTAAGAAGAAGGGGAAAAAACAGAAGAATCCGACATCTCCAGAATGGATAGGAACTACTATACAATCTTCCTGCTAGGGAATTCCTGGGGAAACCTAAAGTGTGCTATTATATATCCCTAAAAACTGACAGTTGGCACCTTTTGAATGCAGGGACGAAAACGATGCATTGAGAAGTCCTTGTAAATTCAAAAGTTTAAATCTAAAGTTAAAGGGAGTCAAAGGAAACTGAGACTGTCCTGTCAAATTTGGTGACTCAGGTAACTTAGGAAACCTCCAAGGGAACAAAATAAAACAGCTTACTTAAGGAGGTGAGGAAGGCTACTACAGCATGGAAAGCGAAGACAGAGTTAAAGAATTAAGAAAGGGAAGAGTCTATATAAGAGCGTTGGTCGAAGAATACAACAACGTCTCCTCGTGGCAGGAGGAAACTTCAGAAAGAGCAGCTTTAATATTTGGAGCTGAAACTGATTTCAGAAAAAGAAATATAAACCACACAAGCAGAGAATAGCATAGTATAAGGGAAATGAAGTAGAATGATTAGATCTGGGAAGAAGGAGATGGTGACAACCAACACTATAACACTACAAAGCACACCTTTGTCAGGAAACCAACAAAGTAAGGACAAAAATCAAGAAATTTCAATGAACCAACTTTATGAGATCCTTCAAAGAAACACGGCTAATTTGCAAGAGATGAACACCAAAATAGACCAAGTTAACAAAAAATGGAAACAGTTACTGTACAATTAATGGAGATTAAAATACAAAATGAGAAACACCAACAACAGATCCAAAAAAACGAATGAAAAATTCAGACACTAGAACAAAGGATGGAGGAGAATGAGAAATGAATAAGAGAGCTGGAAGAAGAAAACGCAAAGCTACAACAAAATAATACAGAGTTTGAAGGTGTGGTGGGTGTCTTAGAAGTATAAGGTGCAAACCACTATCCATTTTCAAAACATAAAAGAGAAACCAAACAAAGATATAAAGGACCTAATGACCAACCTCCTAGCGGATATGCTGGAAGTACCCTTGACAATGATGAGAAATGAGGTGGATGAGATATACCGGTTAAATACCAGCTATGCAAGGAAGAACAAGTTACCTAGAGAAGTGCATGTAAGGTTTATTAAAAAGTTGGTTCGGGATGTGGTCTTGAATGGGACAAGAGAACAACCCTTGATGGACAATGGTGAAAAGATAGAGGTCCTACCACAAAACCCAAGAAGAGTCCGTGAACTAAGGAAACAATATCTTTCGTTAACTTCAACCTTAAACAGAAAAGGCATAATATTTAGATGGCTGCTCCCAGAAGGTTTTTTATTTAACTGGAATGGTACGAGATTCTATTTGGATTCAATATGGAAAGCGCAGGACTTCGAAAAGAAGTATTTAACCCTTCTGGAGGAAAATCAAAGTGAAGAAGGACAAAAGGAGAAGAAAAATAAAGAAGAAGAGAAACAGACCAAAAGAGACTACAAGGATACATCAACCAGACAAAGAGAACTGGGAAAAGACAAAAATGAAGAGGGAGGAATACCAAGACTGTCAAAGGCAGCAAAAGGGAAACAAGGGAAAATAGATGGATGAGGCTAATGGCATATTCTCTGTCAACGTCAACAGGCTTAATCATCCAGGGAAAAGAAATAAAATATTTAATAAGTTACAGAAATTAAATGAAAAGATTATATATCTGCAAGAAACACATATTGCCAGACACCAGGTCAAACTATTGGAGAATCCAAAACAGACAGTTAGATCACTCATCCAACCAAAGCACCAAAAGAAGAGGAATTGCGATATACATAAAAAGTATTAAATCCAAACTAATATATAATGATGATGACGGAAGGATATTGATGATGCAAATAAATACTCCATTTAAACAATTGCACCGGACAATAATCATGAATCCTTTTATGGAAAGCTACATAAAAAAATTGCAGACATATGTTTGATTGGGGGCTATAATATAATATGGGATGAAAAATTGGACTACATGAGTGCAAAAACAGTCAAGAATGGAAGAAGGAAGGCATCTAGAGCTTTCAGAAAGCTAGTAAAAGAGCTACACCTCCATGACATCTGGAGGAAAAGGAACCCAGTGAGGAGAGAATATACTTTTTACTCAAGCTTTTACAAATCTTGGTCGAAGTTGGATATGATCTGGGTGACAACACATTTAAAGATTAATACAAAACTGGTTGAACTCGATATCGCAATATGGGCAGACCATAACCCTCTTGTGTGGATTTGGAAAGAGAACCCAGCAGAAAAAAGATGTCCTATGGATCAAACAATATTAAATGAACCTGATTTTATTCAAAAGATGGAAAAAGAGATGACTCTTTTTCAAGGAAAATTTGAATGTAGGCAGCACTATACAAAAATGTCTGAGATACAGCAAAGGCGGTGTTTAGAGGTCTTACTTTAAATTACATGGCTAAAAAACAAAAGGATAAGAGACAAAAGATCAGGGACCTACATGCTGAATTAAAAATGTTAGAACAGAAGCTGGCCAACGATCCAGGACAAAAAAACCCAAAGAACCAAATAGACTTAGTGAACCATAGAATAAGGATAATAGAATCAGAAAGAATTGCCCATCAAATAAGGAAATCTGAGCAAAACTATTTTGAATATGCGAACAAGACAGGGAGGTGATTAGCTTATAAACAAAAACAGCAGAGCCAATCGAGGAGGATTACATGTCTCTATTATTTATTTATTTTTTTATAAGACAAAGAAGGTAGTCGACTTTATGACCAAAAGTATTTGAAAAATCTAATTTTATATATATGAAGCTGTATTCTAGAGATGAGATTTCAATCCATCTGACCCGGGAATATTTAGATGCTATCAACCCCCCTAAGATCCAAGAGATCCTCCAGACAATACTCAACCAGCAGATAACATCCCTGGAGGTAGTAAATACCATCAAAAATCAGGAAATCCCAGACTTCCGGTGGCACCGCAGACGCTGCAAGACGGATCCTTCAGGTCTGTCAGCCCCGTGATCGCGTTAGCTGCTTTGACAGCCAAAAATCAGCTGGCTGGTGGCTGGAAAGCCTTTCCCCCGGGAGAAGTGGGAAAGGTGAGCAGCCAGATCTGGGTAGAGCTCCCCTAGGGCCCCTGAGTTTATTCCTGGGGCTGAAAGGGTGAGA
>JANHFO010003958.1:63407-73413 GCA_032468095.1 Pareas carinatus
GGGGAGGGGGAGGGGGAAAGTGTTTAATGTTTGTATTTGTTTTATTTCTCTTATTTGATTATGTTTGTGTTTGTAAAACTTTTTAAATAAAAAAAACAAAATCCCCAAGTACGGATGGTATACCGACTGAATTCTATAAAATATTTCAAGAAACTATGCTTATCCCGATGAAAGATGTGTGTAATGAGTTCCTACTTTCTGGCAGAATACCCAAAACATGGTTGGAGGCAAATATTGTCCTATTACCTAAGGAAGGGAATGATTTGAAACTTATACAAAATTATAGGCCAATATCTGTATTGAATACTGATTACAAAATATTTGCCACAATTATGGCAGAAAGGTTAAAAATCTGGTTAATGCAGTACATACGTTCGGACCAAAATGGTTTTCTGCCAGACAGACAAATTAGGAACAACTGAAGGAGTATTATCAATATAATTGAATACTATGACAAGCATCCAGAGAGTAAAATGGCAATGTTATTCTTAGATGCCCAGAAAGCATTCGACAACGTTTCATGGCAGTTCATGTAAGAACAGCTATAAAAAATGGAGATAGGCAAAAAATTTATGAATGTAATTCGTGTAATATACAGCAAACAAGAAGCTAAAATAATTCTAAATGGGGCGTGTACAGATGGTGCGGGAAATATTGAAGGAACTAGGCAAGAATGCCCACTATCTCCCCTTCTATATATCCTAATGTTGGAAATGCTAGAGACACAAATATCAGAGGTTTGAAAATTAAGGGAGAGGAGTATAAATTACAATCATTTGATGATGATTTAATTTTTATAATGGAAGACCCACAAGAAACTATACTGCGACTACTTAACAGAATAGAAGAATATGGGATGGTTGCAGGTTTAAAAATTAACAAAGAAAAAACCAAAATAATAACTAAAAACATGTCCAAGTGCGAACAAAGCAAACTACAAGCTAATTTAGAAATAAAGATAGTAGGGAAAATTAAATACCTGGGGATAAATTTGGCATCGAAATTGGCAACATTAAAAAACGACAACTATGATAGAGTATTAGCCCAAATTCAAAAAGACATTGAGAAATGGGGAGGATTAAAGCTTTACTTCCTGGGTAGAATTGCGACAATAAAGATGAATATTTTACCAAAGTTAATATTCTTATTCCAGGTAATCCCGATTTTTTGAGAATCTAAACCAAACTATTCTCCATTTTATCTGGCAGGGGAAAACTACAGAATTAAATTAACATGTCTGCAGGAACTTAAGGATAGCGGGTGTTTTGGCTTGCCGGACTGGGAAACATACCATCAAGTGGTCACTGAAAAACAGAAGGCTACTTAAGCTCGAAGGATATGATCTACAGATGGGTTGGCATGCATATCTGTAGCATGGAAAAACAAGACATATAAACATTTTAAAAATCAATACATACTGAATGCATTGTTACCCATTTGGGAAAAAACTAAAAACAAAATCTATAAGAAAATCCCTCTATTGCTGTCTTCTATAGAGGCCCTTGCACACCCAAATGTAACAAACCAAAGAAAGGCTAGGACATACAAAGATGTGATAGATGGGACAGGGAACTTATTAACAAAGGACGATCTAACACTGAATTTTCATGGTGGAAATATCTACAAATTATTACAAGATACAATAAGAATAAAAAAACACCGAGGATCTAGCAAACAAATATGAATTTTGATAAAATCTTGTTAGGAAAGGAACAAAAAAAATCAGTAAACTATACAAATTTGTAATGTTAGCAAAAATGCAAAAAGAACAAACTAAAGAATTTATGACAAAATGGGAGTCCAACATTGGAAGGGTAGTAGAAATAACAGAATGGCAAATACTATGGGAATAGAATCTCAAATTAACAAAGGTGGATGCCTATAAGGAGAATTTGTACAAAATGTTGTTTCCATAGCACATGTCTCCAAACAGGCTGGCTAAAATGTCAAAAAAGTACCCTAACTATTGCTTGAGGTGTAAAGAAGAAACTGGTACATACTTCCACATGTGGTGGACATGTAAACATATTAAAGTTTACTGCTATAAGATTGGACAGTGGTTAGAACAAACAACAGGAATAAGAATAGAAAAAAAACGGAACTGTTTTTACTAGGAATGTCCATGCAGAAAATTGAAAAAAACATAATATACTTAATGATACATATCTTAACGGCAGCAAGGACATTGGAAAGATATACAGGTACCTAAGGAAGAGGAAGTAATACTTAAAATTCTGGAATGTGCTGAGATGGACTGCCTGACACTGAAACTGAAAGATAAAGAAGATTCAATGTATTATAAAGTTTGGTCCCTTTTTTATCAATGGCTAGAAAACAAATGGAATCAATAGAATGATAAAAAATATAAAGGAAAGAGTATAGTAAACATGTTCAGATAAATACAAACTGGAGAATGAAAAGATAATACAGTATCGGAATTCGAGTGATGGATGAGAGGAAAAAGAAGAGAGGAAGAGTTATGTTAGAAGAGAGGTTGATGAAGAGAAGATGAGAGGGATATTGAAAGCAAGATAAAGAATGTAAGGAATGAAGAAAGGCAGATGGAAGTATGAGGATAAGAAGAAAGAGTTAGGGGAAGGGAAGGGTAAGTTGTGAAAGAGAAGAGGCAGGTAAGTAAGGAAGTTATCAAGATGGGAGACTTAAAGAGGGAAGATGAGAAATGGGGAAAGTAGGAGTAATAAGGAAAGGTAAGGGGTGAAAGTTAAGGAAAGAGGAAAGAGTCGGAAGAAAGGAAAAAGGAAGGTAGGAGAAGGAAGGGAATGACGTGGGAAGGGAAGAATGGATGGTGCCAGTGAAAGACAAAACGAAGAAAGAGGATGGTAATAAAACAGCAAGGTTGTGTACAGATTTCGAAAATGTAAAGTATACAATGCAAAGAGACTTCTAATCAGAAATAAATGAACAAGAAACTTTGGTTTCGTAAGGTCTTCCTATCATAGGGTAATCTACATAGACATCAAATGAAGCAAATGGAAAGAGTTACAGGATACCCATTGATAGAGGAATTGAAACCACAGTTGTCATACGAAAAGGTATAAGAAAATAAACATATATAGTTCTATATATATACTAGGTGTGTTCGGGTCTTTTCCCATGTAGGATAGAGAATATCTTGGCAATGTTTCGGTGAGGTCTCACTCGCCATCTTCAGGCTGGTGCTTTTGGCTTCTTGCTTGTCTGAGTAAAGTGATATATATGTATGTTTATAATGTATATTATGTTGTTGTAAATTTGTTAAAGGTGTATGAAATGTTTGTTTTAATCTAATAAATTTAATAAAGAAATCTTTAAAAAAAAGAAATAATGTAGATCGGCCTTCCCCAATCTGGTGCATTCTGGATGCGTTGGAATCAGCTCTTCCATTATTAATGAGAATCACAGAAATTGGCGGATGACACTTCTGGAGTGCTCCAAAGTCGAGAAAGCTGCTGTTACCTCCCAAGAGTAGTATGAGTTGTCCACATAATTTATCATATATAATCTTTCGAATAGAACAATTGTATTTGAAAGAAGCATATCGCATAGAAATAGTACTTTGCAATAAGAGTATGCACACAATAAACTGTCATAAAAGGTAATTTTTTTCTTTTTCATTTATTTGCATCCTGCCTGTATTATTTTTACAAATTACTCAAGGCTGTGAACATATTCAAAACACCTTCCTCTTCCTATTTTCCTCAACAACAGCTCTGCGAGATAGGCTGGACTGAAAGAGAGTGACTGGTGCAAAGTCACTCAACTGACTTTCATGTCTAAAGCAGGACTTGAACTTACAATCTCCTGCTTTCTAGCCATTGCCTTAACCACTAGACTCAAACTTGCTTTAACATGCCACATTTTACTTCTGCAAACTAGGAGATGAAAGGTGATCTGCACAGCATTCATGACTGAGGGATTGAAACAGACTATCATTATAATATTGATAAAAGATAGCATAATAATCTGTATATAGCTGGAGATTTTTGAGACTCCTGAACATCCCCTAAAGAGAGGACAGTGCTTCTTCTTTCTCCAAATCCCTTCAGAATCTTTCATACCTTCCCAAGACAAGGGGTGTTGCTGAAGTGCACCGGAAGGTTTTTGTAGGCATTCGTTTACTTGTATTTTTGTTTACTTTTTTGTAATAACGAGAAAAGAACCACCAAGATAATGAAGAATGCAGACAACAATAGACAACATGTGAGTTAGTTATTTGCTTTGTGTGAAAGTATAATAATATGGCAAACAGATTTCACCACAAGAAGCTGCAAATGTGCCTCAAAAATATTTTTATAGATTATGACAGTGGCCCCCAAACTGTTGGGCACCAGGGACCAGAGAGGGTGTGGTTTTGTATGTTGCCTGCATCTTGCAGATGGAGCTTGGGCTGTTTACATGGTCTGGTTGCTGGCATGCTACGGCCTGATGCCGAGCCACAGACTGGGGGTTGGGAATCCCTGTGTTATGGTGTAAAGTAACAGTTGGATAGAAAGGAGAGATTCAGTAGGACAACTAGATGCATATTCCTATAGCTATCAAACTAAATAAAAGAGAGAATCATAACAAAGTCTCTTATGATCTGACCTGTTATCATGAAGATGAGTCTCCCTATGAAGTTATAACGCAGTAGAAAAATTGCCCACCTAATCTTGAGTTTGACTGTGGTCTCTTAGAGATAGATTGAAAAGAAATACAGTATATTAGGATACAATACAGTAGGCAATCAAAATGGTATGTGGACCAACCGCTTCATTCAGTTGTCAGATTTGTGCATGTCTTACTTGATCCTGTTTCTTTTTGTTATATTTCATGGTGCAGGTATGTATTCACACATGGAAACATACTTTATTCATTAAGGCAATGGTCTGTTCCTGTTATTATTTTTCCAGCATGCCTTTGTATCCACCATACAAAGACGAAACTAATACATTTCAAACTGCTTAAGTACTTAAATCAGATTTTTGTGGTGATTTAAATCACAAATTTTAAATTGCTATTTTAAACCATCCATCCTGAGTAGAAAATCCAATAGGTCCTTCCTCTGTCTAATTAATACAGGACACAGAGTCAGTGGATTGTGGTCCCTGATTGTTCAGAGCTGCCTGTCTTCTGATTTGCAAGAGCTGTCATCATCTCACAGTAAGGATTTCTTCACTTCACTCCCACCCTAGGACTGCTTATTTTGATTCATAATTTGTTAGTGAGAAAAGCAGAAAATGGTATTTCTCTGCCTAAAACAGGCCCAATATTGTATACGGGTCCTTCTAAAATCTAGAACCTCTGATATTTCCGACCAATCTTATCATAAACTAAGTATCTGCTTAAAATTGGAAATTATTCTAAGCTTGTTCAGGCAGCATATTTCAGCAGTTCTAAGTTTCAACATGGAAAGAATATATACAAGATCCAAAGACTTTTAAAAAGTTAATAGAGAATGGAATGTAAACTGGTACAATGCATCAAGTGAAAGAAAACACTGTAAAGAAGGGAAATTCGAATATGGACCAGTAGTATACAAAACATTTTTTATTTGAACTATTTAATAACCGCTTAACGTTTGAAATATACTTACCAAAAGCTCAAAATGCCTATCAAAGTTTTGCTTGCAGTTCAAAATTGCTGTTTTAATATCAAAACAGTGATTTAGGTATAAAACATTTCCAAAGTAATCAATTATTTCAGACTTTAAAAAGGGCATTTCAAATTTGAATAGTTTGAAAAAACTTTTAAATTTGAACTGGTTCAAATATGAAGAGTTTTGTTCATAATATGATCACTCACTTCATTAAGAAATAAGTAGAGTGGCTGAATTGCACCGATGTTGGATTCTGCTGAAACTTTATGTAATGTTTGGAGAATGAAGAGATGCAAGGATAGCAGCAATGTCCTGCATCTTTAGGGATGTATAAAAAAGGAATTCTTTGAAGGGCATATGCAGCTGTTTAAAATTAATTAGTGATTTACTTTTTATTTACTAAAAAGTTCTCTCTACCTGTTATTTAATGAGGTATCGGATTCTGTTCTATAACTTGCAAAAGAAATTCTCTTTTAAGGAAGCTGGATACTAATGTTGTAGAAATCTGTGCAAATGTGTTTGTGGATCTTCAGAAATTCTTTTAATCTACACTTAAACATTTTTTTAATCTAGGGAGAGGAAGGATTGCCTCTTTGTAATTGTTGAAGTAATAGACTGTATCACAATGATAAATCTATAGAATGGGCCTTGCAGAAAGGACGTAGAATAATAAGCGGCTCTCGGTAGTTATGCTGAAGTAGAAACAACATGTACATGCAGGAAAGCACTGGTGCATTACATTAAAATGTGTAAAAGTACTGAAGCCAAAAGAGAAGATAGTTATCTTAAATTTAGTTTAGCTTTGGTTCCCTGTTGACAAGCAAAAACTTTGACCATTGATTTATTCAGTCCTGAATCTATTCCAAGTCTGTGAATACAATGCAGGTACTGTATTTGCAGGCATAGTGAGACTTTCAAGCCCTTGAGCACCACCAGTTATAGCTACCCTGTTTCCCCGAAAGTAAGACATCCTCTGAAAATAAGACTTACTTACAGTTTTGCCTCTCACTGAAATATAAGGCATCCTCCGAAAATAAGACTTCGCCAATAATAAGGCCTTGGTCTTCCAGTTCTGGGCCGCCTCGGTGGAAAAATAAGACATCCCCTGAAAATAAGACCTAGTGCATCTTTGGTTGCAAAAATTAATATAAGACAGTCTCTTATTTCTGGGGAAACATGGTACTCACAGCAGTTAGAATTTTTTTTGCACAAAATTAGAAGAATGATGAGATGATTAAAGATGGAGAAATCATTAAAATTTTTTTAGATTGTGTAGAATTGGATAGACTTACATTATTATTGAAAGATAAGGAAGATACAGTGCACTTCAAGACATGGAATTATTTTTACGAATGATGGACAAGAGATGGAAGGATTAGGTGTAAGATAGTGTCAGTTTATATGATAAATATTTTGAAATGTATATCCAAGTGGCTGTTCTTTTACCGATTTTTTGATTTGTAACTGTTTCTATTATACGGTGTGCTTATTGTATGTTTGTTTGTATTTTTTATGTTGAAAAAAATAATAAAAAACCTTTTTTAAAAAAAGAAAAGAAAAGACTTGATAATGCTACAAGCAGACTCTACAAAATCACAGCTATGGGTAAAAGGCTCCTATAGATCTTTCCACACAGATATTACAAAATTAGTTTTCCTGAGGTAAAGTGCACACCATAATGAGTTCCACAAAACCTTTGGTTGCTGCTGTTGTTGATGATGATATTGTGGCAATGGTGACCGTTCATCTACAAACAGTCATTGCTCTGAGGCCTTACCGGTTGCATTTCATCCTGTGTAAAATGTGCTGCTGAAAACCTCTAAAATAGCTAGTTAAACAGACCTTATTTATTTATTTATTAAATTTATATCCAGCCCATGTTCCAACATGGTGACTCTGGGTGGCTTGCAAATTATAGATCTTGCTATTGCAGTACTAGTAGTAGCTCCCTTCGCAAGTAGTTGATGAGACAATCACGCTGGCTCTGCCTTTATTTTCTCAATTTCTAATATCTATAGCAGGGCTTTTCAACCCATGATATCAATGTCCCTGGAAGGTAATATGCGATGACTATCTTGTCTAGCTTCAGAAGCAATGAGAGTGCTGTACACACACCTCGGCTGTTGGCTGTGCCATGGTGTTGTCCACGCCCTGCCGGCAGCGCGGATCAGTTGTAGTCAAGGGCACCAATTCTGCACGCCAGAGTGTGGACAACACCACAGGACAGCCAACATCACCGCAGGCATGTGCAGGGCTGCCTCTGTCATTCCCTAGAAGTAGCAACTTCCTTGGGGTGAGAGAGTCAGGTGAGAGTGGTGTGTCCAGAAGAGAAAAGGAGAGAGGGGAGAAAGAGAGGAGGGGGATAGAAAAGAAGGCAGTTTTGGCAGGAGAGGAAGAGGAGAAAAAAGACAACGAAGGGGAAGGAGAAGAAAAGAGAAGGTCTTTTTTTTTTGGTCTGGTACTGGTGGTCCTTGAATATTGTTGTGTCCTAAAAGTGGTACAGTCTGTGAAAAGATTGAAAAGTCCTACTCTACAGGACTAAGGGAACTATAGTTGGAATATCAGAATAACAGATTTGAAAGGAATCTTGGAAGTCTTTTAGTGCAACCATATCATTCTATACAAATGACTCTCCAATCAAACCTCCAACAACTTCTGAAGGCAACCTGTTCCATTGATTAACTGCTCTCACTGTCAGGAAATTTCTCCTTAGTTCTAGGACAGATCTCTCCTTGATAAGTTTCCACCTATTACTTCTTATCCTGCCTTCATTGCTTTGGAGAAAAGGTTGTCTTCCTCTTCTATGTGACAGTTCTCAAATATTGGAAGACTGCTATCATGTCACCCCTAATCTTTCTCTTCATTAGACCAGTTCGTACAACTGTTCATCATATATTATAGCCTCTATCCCTCTAATATCTTTTTCGTATCACGGTGACCAAAATTAGATGTAGGCAGGATTCCAAGTATGGTCTTACTAAAGCAATATATAGCAGTATATGGGCAGAAAGCCCAGAAATCAGAAACAAAACATTTCTCATTATACACACAGTCACACGGACACACACAGATTCCTACAACCTGGGAAGAATAATTGCAACATGAGTTTTTCATTTATACTTTGGAAATGGTGTCGGTGAGCATCTGCAGCTCATCTCCAAAACAGATCACAAAGTTATTAGCAAGCCGAAGGAAGAAAATAAATTCCAGCTAGAGTTGAAATTCAAGACATGTTTCCAAATGAAGATAGGGGCATCCTTCATGTATAATCAAGATTTTATCTTATTTGGCTCTATTAGAGATTTGCTTCTGGATATAACCTTGCTTTGAGTTTACTGATTTATTTTTAATTACACTTAACTATATTCTTTGAAATAGGAAATTGGTATTTCTCCTTTCTATATTTCCGCTAGGGCTCATTCTTGCTTTTTGTATTTAAATTAATAGTTGTGGTAGAAAGCTTTAAGTGGTCAATATAAATGAATTTATAGCCAACCCACCTTACTACAAACGCCTACAAATCCACTTAGATCACTTTCTTCCTCAAACAGCAGAAATAGATACTCAAATTGCAATGTTTTTTTTAGTTTTGTGTAGTTCTTGACTTAAATCCATTAGTTTAGTGACCATTTAAAATTACGACACTGAAAAAAGTTACTTATGACAACATCCTCATTAGAATTAAAATTAATTTATTTGCCAAGTGTGTCTGAACACACAAGACATTTGTCTCCAGTGTATATGCTCTATACTTACATACCGGCTATAATTGACAAACTGTGATTACAATCATATGACTATAATTGACAAACAGTGATTACAGTCTTAAGATACATTCATAATCATAAAGTACATTCATCATGTCATGTATGTATTTGGTGCAATCAAAAAATTGCGATCCTAATCATAAAATACATTCATAATCATAAAATACATTAATTGTGTCATCATGTTATAAAATACAATCATCCTGTCACAAAACATTTCATCATGTCACATGTCAAAACATTTGTGACAAAACATGTCACAAAACACATTCTTCATTTGAGATGAGACTGGATGCTAATAGGGCTAATAAAGAGGAAATGTACTAGAGGAGAGAAAAAGGAGGAAAAGAACAGGAGCGAAAGAAGAGAAGGAAAGAAGGAAAGAAAGATGAGAAAAGGAGGAAGAAAAGGGATAAGGGATTATTAAAGATAATAAATAAGAATTATTGTTTTCTATGATATGTATAATTGCTGAAATAAGATTGGATATAAATATAGAAACATAGATAAGCTGATTATAAATGATACATGGTATAACTTGCTAGTATGGAATTGGAGATGATAGATGGAGTATGTTTATTGTAAAACAATATATTTAGACTTAAACTGTCTACAGTGGACCTCACTCCATTTCTAAGAGGTCTATAAAAGGGGCGTGCATAAG
>JANHFO010003958.1:85460-102808 GCA_032468095.1 Pareas carinatus
ATTTCAAGGTCCTGGAGTGGCCTAGCCAGTCTTCAGATCTCAACCCCATAGAAAACCTTTGGAGGGAGTTGAAAGTCTGTGTTGCCCAGCAATAGCCCCAAAACATCACTGCTCTAGAGGAGATCTGCATGGAGGAATGGGCCAATATACCAGCAACAGTGTGTGACAACCTTGTGAAGATTTACAGAAAACATTTGACTTCTGTCATTGCCAACACAGAATATAACCAAGTATTGAGATGAACTTTTGATATTGACCAAATATTTATTTTCCACCATATTTTGCAAATAAATTCTTTCCAAATTAGACAATGTGATTGTCTGGATTTGTTTTCACATTTTGTCTCTCATGGGTGAAGTATACCTATGATGTCAATTACAGGCCTCTCTCATCTTTTTAAGTGGGAGAACCTGCACAATTGGTCGCTGACTAAATACTTTTTTGCCTCACTATATAGAGCAAGTATATATAGAGTATATATCTATACTCTACTCTCTCTATATATATAGAGAGAGAGTATAGAGATTTAGTAAGGGTAGAAGATAATAAATTAATGATATAGAGAATAGAAGGGTATAGAAATAAAGATAAGATGTTTTGAAATTAATGTATAAATAGTAAGCTAGAAATTGGCAAAGGGATAAAATGTGAGTTATGTCTTACATACTAATGAAACATTATTAAACTTGTAGTAATATCTGTTTGATGCTTCCTCTCTATATGCACACCAAACAACAATATTAATTTTAACACAACATAAAAAATTTGTAGAAAAAAATGAAAATTAAAATGTGTGAAGAATAAGCATGCTTAGACAATATACTTGCTGTGATAAGGAATGTTTAATAAAGAAGGGGAGGAAGAAGGAAGATAAGAAGGAGATGGGAAGTTAGGGAAGAAAGAGGAAGAGAAGAAGTGGAGAGGAGGGACAGAAAGGAAGAGGGGAAGGCAGACGAGAGGAGAGGAAGAGAGAGAAGAAGTAGGGGAGGATAGAAGAAGAAAAGAATGAAGGGAAGAGAGGAAAGATGGAAGAAAAGAAATTGAGAAGAGAAAGAGAAAAAAGAAGGAAAGGGAAAGGAGAGGAAGAAGGAGAAGGGAAGGGGAGAGGGAAGGGAAAAACGAACAGATAGGAAGGGAGGGGGAGAAAGGAAGATAAAAAGGAGAAGGGGTAGGATAACAGACAAAGAAGAGTAAGAAGGATGGATTGGGCAAAATGGATTGTTTTTCCATTTTGTTGACAATTGATGTATGATTGAATAAATAATTAAAGACAAATTATGACAGTTATAAATTGTAGTAAACTGAATTAGATAAGTAGCTAGTAAGTTGTAATTGATTATTGTTAATGTTATGGTTTGATTTGATGTTTTGTTAAATGTGCTCCTCCTCATGCTAAAATTTTATTTGATTTATTGTATTTATTTATTAATAACCCTGTTGGTTATTAAGTGAAAAAACAATAAAACTATTGCAGATAAAGAGGAGATAAGGAAAGAAAGGAATTAGGAAAATGGAGAAAAAAGATGAGGAGCTGGATATGTTGCATTAAAACTATGTAACACTGAGAATCTGAAACATTCACACTAATGCCTGCAAGGGTTAGGAAATTATGAATGAAAAAGGTGTGTGCGTGTTCAGGTTAAAAATTTTAAAAAATGTATCAGAAGAGGGTGGATAACAGATGTGAACCACAATAGAAAATCAATCTGGCAGATGTTATTGGAATATTATATCTTTAGCTCAAGGTACTAAAGTTGATGACTAGATTTTCATCACTTGGCATCAAAATCTGAATACTGTGAAAGCCCCAAGGAATCAGATCCATCTTCTCTCCTAAATTAGCTTAAGTAGCAGTCCTGGAAATGACTACATTGCTACTTGTTTGAGATATAAATGCTAATTAATCAGTTAACAAAGCATAAAATTAACTTGCAATGCTTTATGGAAAATCAATCGCTTTAGTTATATTGCTGTCAGGAGACTCATTTAAAAAAACATACTGGAGTAACAAAACGGAGATGGCTGGTATAAGTTTTCAGGTGGTCTTAACATGAAAAGCTAAGGTTTTTCTTTTTAGAAATGCATCACAAAACCTAAACTACTGAAACTATACAAGCAGTTGTCTTAGAACTGAATGATTTGGAATATTCCATCTTTTTTTCAAACTATATTAAATAGTTTTGTGGTATAGATTTGTAATAAAAAGATTTTAAATCTTTTTTTAAAGACTTTTTAAAAATCCTTGTTAAAAAAAATAAAATCTGTGTTGAACACTCAAGTCATTTTCAATCTGGGAATATTAGCTTCCCAAGAAAACAGCTGGATCATTCCAGAACATCTAGAGAAGAAATGGAATATTCTAGAAATGTTTTGGAATAACATAGGTCATGTCAGCCTTCTAACATAGTTGATAGGAAATGTATCTAGATGAATTAATTCTACCTTATTGTAAAAGAGTTAACAGAATTTTAAGAATCTGACAGTACATCTCTACCCTGGTGCCTTTAAAGTCAAAGAAAACAAGGGAAGGTCCCTTCTGCAATATTTCTCCTATATGCTAAGCTGCTTATTGAACTGTTCCTGGTTGCATCTCCCAAGGTCATTTACACATACCACTGCATCACAGCCTATTGACTAATTGAGATCATTTTTTCCCTCATACTCATCTGAAATGTTACTATTTCTACCACAGCACAATTCCATGGTCACGTGACTGTGATTTGTGACTTTTTCTGTTGGCTTCACATTTAAAACTGTGACATTTGCCTAATGAATGCTAGTAGATTGTAAAATCACTTCTGATCATGTAGATGCCTCAACCTATACCCAAGTTTAGTTTAATTTCGTTTATTCGAATTTATACCCCGCCCTTCTCCCGTAGGACTCAGGGCGGCTAACAGGCCTAATAAAACATACAATACATAACATAAAAACATGATAAAAACAACCTTAAAATATTACATTTAAGTATTGCAATTGTCATTTTATTTTTATTATAGTTCATTAATTTAAAGAAGCAAAACATTATTTTAAAAGATTACCCAGTTAATAGTGTTTCAAGAAAAATACAAGTTTGGAACATTCCAAAATTTGCATTATTCCAACTAAGGAATTATTTATGTTGTATAATTCTACATATTCTTCTACATATAATTCTTGTATCCTACAGTCTATAGTAGTTGTTTTATTTAGTATTCTAGTATGACTTGCATGACTATCCTATGCCTAACACAAAGATGCATCTCATGATGAATGTATTTTATGACATGATGAATGTTTTTTTATGACAGGATGAATGTATTCTATGATTATGATCATAATTTATCGCTTGTAGCTTATATGTACATTGAGAGCATACGCACCGGGGACAAATTCCTTGTGTGAGTTAAATCCCATTTGGCCAATAAAGAGTTCTATTTTATTCTATATTCTATAGGATTTGCTGCACCCAGAGTTTGAATGTGACTTGAACACAAGGCTTTAATAAATTTGCTATTGTTTGATCCATTGAATAATAATAGAATTCTTAAACTAGATCTACACTCATGTTAATAGTCATTTAGATTTATAATATGCTAGCAATTTGTACCCGCGCTACGCTACGGGCTTAGTATAGTGGCCTCCCGAAGCTCCGTGGGGGGCGAAACAGTGATCCACGGGCCTGGGGGAAGCTTCTGATGAAGGCCGGAGGCCTCTCTGGAGGCGTCCCCCAGACCTGCGGATAGATTTTTCAGCCCGTGCGGAGGTTCAGGAGGCCTGTAGAATGGGCGCCTGGGCTGCTTAGAAGCGTCCACGAGCTCCGCAGGGGCCGAAAAATTGATCGATGGGCCTGGGGCACGCCTTCAGAGAGACCTCCGGCCTTCATTAGAAGCTTTCCCCAGGCCTGCAAATTGATTTTTCACCCCCCGCGGAGCTCAGGGACGCCTGGAATCAGCCCAGCTGCCTGTTCGGCAGGCCTCCCGAAGCTCTGCGGGGACCGAAAAATCGAACCGCAGGTCTGGGGGAATGCCTTCAGACAGGCCTCGAGCCTTCATTAGAAGCATCCCCCAGGCCTGCGGATTGATTTTTCGGCCTCCGTGGAGCTCCGGGACACTTCTAATCAGCCCTGCCGCCCGTTCTACAGGCCTCCCGGAGCTCAGCGGCTGGGGAACAATCGCTCCGCAGGCCTCTGGGAAGTTTCTAATGAAGGCCTGAGGCCTCTCCGCAGGCCTGGCTGAGCGCGTGGATCAATTTTTTTTGCAGCCGCAGAGCTCTGGGAGGCCTGTAGAACGGGCCGCACGCCAAATTAAAAGCGTCTCGGAGCTCCGCGACCAGATCAGAATGTGGGGAGAGGGAGAGTGGGGAGAGAGAGAGTAGGGCCTCACTTACCTTCCCTGCTGCTCCTTGCCTTGCTGCTCCTGCCTCCGCCATGACTGTGGGTGAAACTCCCTTTGCATTTGAATTGTGGATGCCCCTTCCCACCGCGTCTTCTGATTGACCCAGCACAAGTTGGCTCCTTCCTTTTTCACTAAATCTTAAATAACTCCTTAAAAAATAATTTATCTTGAGAAATTTTAGTTGCATTTTGGTCCCGGATGGGAATCCAAAGTATGTATGAATTTTCAGCACTGTAGCTTTTATGGTTTTTGAGAAATAGCGGCGAGTCAGACGTAAGTGAGTGGGAAATGAATGATCAATGAATCGTTTTTGACAAATATTACTATAGATAAATTGTTTAGTGATAGTGATTGCTTGATGTAAGAAACAAGTTTGCTTTCATCTTTTGCCCTTTTCACTTTCAGCAATAAGGATCCCAGATGATAAGTCTGCATGAAAAGTTGATCATTGATGATGTAGTAGAATCCAGATTTTGCATGGAAAATGCATCATTAATCTTTACAAATGAAGACTTTCTAATCTGTAGAATATAAGGTATGGGAGAACACATCTTCATTTTTTTATCAGCATAAAATATTCAAGGATGCAGGAATTTATATATGGAGATGAAAGGAATTGAAATACAAAAAGGGCAGTAACAATTGTTTATACAATTAATAAAATAATGGAGGGTGCACCTACCAACTTCTGTAAGCAAGATTGTCACAAGAGAAAAGTTCTAAGTCATCTACGAAGTTGCCTTGTTCTCAAAAATGTTTCTTTAAATGTTGTACAGGTTTTGTGGAAAAGTGGTTCTTCATCTTCCAATGGTTGGAAAAATCTATTACTCAGTGGACTCAAACTACACCTTCTTTGTTTAATATCCAACAAACCTATGTTTAGTTCTGTAATACAATGCAATGTAAGACATACCATATTATCTGTATGTAAGATATATGTTGTTTGTTCAGTTAGTTCATATGACTGAAGATGCCTGGAACTTCATCCCTTATTATTCATGGACTGAGTTTCTATAAAAATCTTGGAAATGTCAGACCTTTGGTTATTCCAATAATCCTCCCTCCCAATTTTACCAAAAGGCCAGTCCCATGTAAAATTGCTTCAACATCTCCAATACCATCTGTATAATTGCAGAGGTGGAAAGACCTAAGCAGTTAAGAATCCAAAGACTGCCCCTTTAAATCATCTTTACACCCTGTCACACTTTGATGGCTTAGTTTAATGCTTCTCCAGAAGACTTCAAGTAATATATGAAATTCATGAGTACTACCGACCCTTCCATTTGTTTAGAGGATTCATGCTATAACCCTATTTTGGAGGTGGTTCTGGCTATAGCTGTTCAGTCAACAGCTGCTCTGTCTCCAGTGCTTATGAGTACAACAGGCTCCTGGGCAAAGTCATTTATGATAGACAAGTATTTTACATATGCACACTTTCAAGTTGTCTTTTAATATGAAAGCAACAGCTATACCATGTAAGTGACTCTAGCTTAAAAGTTGTGGCCACCATAGAGGCACTCAAGTTTTTTGGGGGGAGTTATTGTGAGTCCAGAGCACTCATTTAGAACCTCCCAATTTAAGATTGGTACAAAGATAGATGGCACCCTCAACATGGCCCACAGGGTTAAATTTGCAATAGGTAGGTTTGGAGTGATAGTTTCTTAAGGTTCCATGGAATACTTTAAGTTTACCCCAATTAACTACTAGAACAATCTTCCAGATAACTGAAAATAGTAGTAAAATAATAATAATAATTACAGTATACCAACAAGCATTCACAGATCCTTGCAGAATGGGACTTCTTTGGAAATGGAGTAGTTTAATTGTTAGACCTAATCAGAATAGGCAGGTCGGTCCTTTGTATGTTACGTATTTATCATACAGAATTCTACATTAAAGCACCTCATTTGTTTTTTCAAAAAAACTTATTACAGCTAAAGTTATAGACTCATTCCCTGCTGATCAAAAAGTACAAAGGTTCCAAGTCTGAACTCAGAAGGAATTTTGTTCAAAATATTACATTATCATCAAAGAAGGATGAAGCTTATGATCTGTCTTGGACCTTAAACAAGTTAACATGCCCATGTAGGCTATACACTTTCAGGTAGCTATTTTAAGCTCCCTCCTTCATTTCTCAAAAGTAGGATTTGCCACAAGGGATCCAACCAACATGTATTCTCCCTTCTCAATTGTGCCAGAACACTGTAAGTCTGTATCTCCATGTTTCCTTTGGAGACTGATATTGGCACCCCACTTTGTGGGCACTCTGAAGGCTCTTGGAAATAAAGATAATGTCAGAGGCTAGTACTTTGAAATGTGCCAGGTTATTTATTTTTTAATTAGAAGAGTATATTGGAAAATTTAAGAAATTAAGCTACTTAACCATTAAAGCCTGGACACAATGGATGCATCATTACTGCTTTCTAAAGGCAGAGAGAATGAGGCCAAATACAGTTCCCAAGGGAGGGCATTCCACAGCCTTGGGGGAGATAAGGCAGGGCCATCTTTGCCAAGCCATATAAATGGGTTTCTAAAAACAAATGTCTTCAGAAGGTCATCTACAGATCAGATTCATAATGAAACAAGATGTTCCTTAGATTTTAAGCTGTTTGGATTTCACATGTTATGGCTAATAATTTAAATGGAGTTCAGAAAGTGGTAAACAATACAAATTTTCAGTACGGTACAGTATTTGCACTCTTTAGCAACCCAGTTCTCACATTTTTATTATAGTTTGCCCCAGTGACAACTTCTGGATGTTTTTTATTCCAGGCCTTATGCAACTATCAGGGCATGGTTACGCTGGCATATTTAGGTATAATGGTCCAGATACACTTTGTACTACAGCTGCCACTTGTCATTTCAACTGAAAAACAGATTTCCATCAGAGACAGATGTTCTTTCTTTGGGAGTCCAACTCCAAATTCAGTTTTTATTGGTCAACAGCTGCTTGACTGGATTTATTTTCTGTATCTGTGTCGGTAGTGCTAATTACATCCTTAACTAATACTGGAGTTAACTACTTAACTGGATGGCAACAAGTAGTAGAATCAGGGTATTTCAGCATTCTGATGGCATCCTTTTCCAAAGCTCCCAGTAGGTCAACAGTTGAGGTGTTGAACATTAATTCCCTATCTACTGTTCTGAATTATTACAAAATAGTGTTTTCAAGGTTCAGTCCTGCCAAATGGTCCTAAGGAATATCAGAATCGGGTATGAAAAGCCACCAAGAGGCCATGAGAACTTACAGAGCCATACTTTTCCTTCCGGTTTCCAGCATATGTTTTCCATCCAGATGATTAAGCAATCTCAGAACAATATTGCAACAAAAGAACCTAGCTGAAATAGATCCACACAATATTCTTCAAAAGTGTAATAGTATTCTTTTGGCCTTTTGAGGGTTATATTGTGCACTTGAGGATGTTGGACGTTATATGGATCAACAAATGCTGTGTGCTACTGTGTTCTATGTGCTTGTCAAGCAAAAAGAGGTTATTTGAGTCACTAGCCTATGGAACTCACAAAGGGATTTATTACGGAAAGAGGCAATCAGCCCAATGGCCCCCATATGGTAGTGCCCTTTTCACATGACAATTATGCTGTGCGAAGTGCTTTATTTCCAGCACTGCTTTTTAAAAGCCTGCAACCATGTCACTGGATCTTTGCCACAGAAACAGCCTGCTGGGTTCTACAGCAAGGTCTTAATTCACAATGACTTCATCATAATGATCCTAGGGAGAAGTGCAGAGAAGATAGGAGAAAAATCTCTGCAATGCAGGCCATTGTGTACGAAAGGAATTTGCACAGAATGGAAGCAAAGGGGACACATACACACACTTACTAGTTCCACTCCTGCCCTTGATGCTGATAATAGTTTGGCTAGAATTTACTGCTTTATTTAAAATGGTGGCTTTGGCTGAGCAGCTAAAATCACTTTCTAAAGATCATCACTCCTTAACACTGTATCTTTTCTGCCCTTCTGCCAAAAAGAGTTCAGGTATGTATGTTCAGGTTATGTTGAATACTTTATAGCAAGCACAATTCTTATCCCCGCTGACAAGAAAGTGTGTCACTCTCCAGAGTTACTCAAGCACTCGTCACTTCCCATCTAGACTATTGCAATGCTCTCTACATGGGGGTCCCCTTGAGATGCACCTGGAGACTCCAGCTAATCCAGAATGCGGCCACACAGGGGATTTTTGGAGCGAGTGGGTGTGCTCACGTAACTCCACTCCTGCGCGAGCTGCACTTGCTGCCAGTGGTCTTCCAGGTGTGTTTCAAGGTGTTGGTTACCACCTTCAAAGCGCTCCATGGCATAGGGCCCAGTTATTTGCAGGACCACATTCTACCAATGGATACCTCCCACCGACCCACACGCTCCCACAGCGTGGGCCTCCTCAGGGTGCCGCCAGCCAGACAACGTCGGCTGGTGACCCCCAGGGGGAGAGCATTCTCTGTGGCGGCACTCACCCTCTGGAATGATCTCCTCCCTGCAATTCATACTATTCCTGACCTTCGGACCTTCCGCCATACACTGAAGACCCACTTATTCCACCAGGCGAATTTGATCTAGCTGTGCCTTAGTCTTCCTGTTTTAATCTGGGGTTTAGATTGGTTTTAAGTATTTTAGCTAATTTTATGATTTGGATGAAAGTCATTTCATTGTTTTCCCCATCTTCTTAATTAGGCCTGTTTTAATGTTTTTAATGTGTTTTATTGTTCTGTATTGTATTGTGCTTTTATTTGGCCTGTCAGCCACCCTGAGTCCTTTGGGAAAAGGGCGGGATATAAATAAAACTATCATCATCATTATCTCTACTACTACTACTACTACTACTACTACTACTACTACTACTACTTACAGGGCTAAATCTGGATTCTTGGAGAAAAGGTGAAATGAATAAATCGGGAGAGACAGTTTATTCTTTCACATATTTGCTTAACAAATAATATAAGAAAACTCAGTTTTTCTTTTTAAATCCCCGGATTCCTTATAATAATATTAAGGAAAGATTTACTCAACATAGAATTTAATTTCTGTACAAATCTACATAAAGACTGGGTTCTTTATGAACATATAGATTTTTAGAAATGCCTTGTAATACTCAAGGAATGTGGAGCTGGTCATTCCATTTCCACGCTATTCTTAGAGCTTTTCTACACTAGCAATTTATAGCATGGCCAGCAATTGCTGTGGCAATAAATCAGTAATGAAGACAAGCTTTATATCACTCTAGCAATGGCAGGGTGACACTATAAATGGCTAGTGCGGAAATACTCTTAATTAAGGAAGCAATTTTGCCAAAATACCTGGTTTTGAAAGAGCTAGTGATTTCAAATAATGGTCGTCTAAATTCCAGGGTATGTAGTCCTTAGAAAAGCTGAGATTCTGCTCTCCACTCACCACTGATCCAAACAGCAAAATGCATAATGATGTACTGTATTTAATTCCTATAAATGTTTATTGTATCCATTTGTCAAATATAAAGAAAGAAGTCATAAGTTTTTAAAATGTTTTTAATTATTTGTAATGCTGTGAGCCGCCCTGAGGTATTTTAACAGGTATTAAAACAGGCTCCTAGCAATCCTTGATTTTTTTAAAAAAAGGCTGTTACGAATTTCCACTATAAAAACTGTCTCCTTTTTTTAGTATGTGTTTTATCTGCTATATTTGATGTGTTTTTAATGATCGGTCTTAGACTCTAAATAAACTTTGAACTCTTCTCCATTAGTCGAGTATATTTTTAAGTGAAGCCCTGTCTTGTATACTTCAAATGCGAAGAGAGCTGAGAAAAGGAGGCTTACTCAAAGGGTCATAAAGGCTAATACACCGAATTTATTTTATTTCAATGTATGAATTCTGTTCTTCCATACCCCAAACAATTTTGGACTATTTTTTATTAAGGAATTAATGTGTAAAATACAGAGGTCAGCAGGAGGAGTGGGCAATGTCAGTGGTCAAGGATCAGGTGTAGTATTTTTGGTGAATGAGCAAAGACCTCAAGGGAGTGGGTCCTATCTCACATATGGCAGGATTGTTTTGTTTCTCCTGCTGTTTGTCTTCATGGTAATCATAATTCAGGGATTAGAGTAGAATGTTTATATTTCCCACATTAACACTGTTGGAACTTGCCTGAAATTCTCAGAGGTTGTGCTCAAGAAAATAAAAGGAATTAAGACCATGCACAGCTTAGGAATCCCAAGGTGAACCAGAAGGCACTGTCTCACACTGCCCTATATTTTGACTTTGGCACATTCACTGGGGACACATGTTTTCTGCTTTCTGCTTTCCCAGCATCCTTTCTACCATAAGATCTGCTGGAGCAAAGACGGGAACAAGTTACATGGTAACTTGAACTGAAGAAAACCATCAGACAGATTCCACATCATAGAGGTAATCCAAAATACACTGCTATTGCAGTACTGTTGATCTGATCATCTCTCCTACTTTGGGTTCCTGAGGCTGTTACTTCAAATAGAGTTAGCTTTTGCTCAGATAAATACAGCGGAGACAGATGAAAGCAAACCCTGCAAAATCTCAGTGGGATCCCAAAAACTTGCAAAATGAAGACTTATGTATCTTGGGAATTGCATCAGCAGCATCTTTTAAGTCAGAAGGACCTCTTAATGCCTGGCTTTAGACATTTCCTTCCCTCCCTTATTTTATCCTTACTTGTACTTGTTCAGGATCTGAAGACCTGTACGCTGCATGAGCCAAAACGAAGGCTGAGAAAATAACTACAGATCCTTCACACCCTGGAAATAATCTGTTTCAACTTTTTCTCTCTGGAAGTCACTAGAGTTGTGAGACTGGCCCCAATTCCCTCCCCAGGAAAGAAACATTCCTTACTTCATATTGTTTAGAGAAGGTACTTTTACTGAGTATGTTGAGTGCAGACTGGAAAAACAAGCTCTGGCAAAAAGAGCGTACAACTTACACATTGAAAGCTTGTTCCTCCCGTTCCAACCCCACCTCATATCCCATCAATCCAATCAGTTGAGCAGCCATCATTTTACAAGCTGGGATCATTACAGGATTTCTCACAGCTGGACTTTTATCCGTGCTTAGGTGTTGTGGTAAAGTTTACATCTAGCCAGCCTTCCTTCCTTCCAAGGAGTTAAATCTGATAAACTGAATTCTCTGTTAAGATGAGGTGGTTGGAATACTGATCCTGTGAGCATTCACTCCTCTACTTCAAAGGACTTGATAAGCTTTACACCAAAGCTTTATTCCATCCTCCTTGCATCTCCCCCAGGCTATGCCATTTACTCTACCAATATAAATAACATTGCAAGTATATATTTGGTTTATATTACCTCCTGTCAGAAGCTATCCTAAATCCCCTCTCTCCATTCAATTATGGCAGTGCACAATCCATTGAAGTTTCTCAAAGAAAGCTGCCACTAACAAGGGCATTGCAAACTAAAACAACTAGACACAAGAGCAGTTTCTTCCCCCATGTAACCACTCTGCTAAACAACTAACTTCCACAACACTTAAACTACCTAGTAGGAATGTATCACTATTATGCTTCTCATCTTTCTTATTACCTATTAACTTGTTGCTTGTATCTTACAATATATAATAATTGCTTTATTTGGTATCCTAGTATGATTTGTAGATTGCTTATTAGAATTCTATGACTGTTCTATCACAAAAATGTACCTTATGACATGATGAATGTATTTTATGATCATGATAACAATTTATCACTTGTAGCTTATATGTACATTGAAAGCATATGAACCGGAGACAAATTTATTGTGTGTCCAGACACACTTGGCCAATAAAGAATCCTATCCTATCCTATCCCATCCTGCCCTGCCCTGCCCTGCCCTGTCCTATTAAAATGATAAAATGATTTGCTTCTGTGTTTATGATTTTTATAATTGCAGAAAAATAAAAGCATAGACATTGAAAGACATACAGAAAAAGGTACAGTTTCAGTTAATTTATGGATCTCCATAAATGTGATTAAATGGGATACTTTTTGGAAGTACATTAAGAATCTGGTGCATTTTGCATAAGCTGAAGCTTCTGAATTACATCAAAGAGAAGCTGGGGGAGTGAACAAACTGCAATCTTAGGGGCACATGGGAAGCTTTGGGCTAAATTCATGTCACCCTCTACCATATTTCAGAAAAAAAGTGATTGGTTGTGATTTATCTGTTTTGCTGTTAAAAAGGTGTGGGGAGCAGAGAAAACAGGTAAGCCATGACCACTGCTAGCTCAGTCCTCAGCAGGTACAACCTTGAGCATCCTAACGTGTCAGTAAAAATGAGCAAACCTGTGGGAATTCTTTGCCACAATTGTTCTTTCACATGAAAAGGCAGAATGTTAATATTGAGCAGCCCTCTCTCAACAGAGGAGGAGAGATAGATAAGACATCGTCTATCCCCAATTTACAATGCGGTCCTTTTGGCTTTTCCAAGAGGATGCCACACGTCTGATTCAGGTGACACTGAGACCACAGATCCCAAGTAATCACAATGGCTTTCATAAGAGTATTAATACCAGTAGACTGAATGAAAAACATAATCTTTTCATCCCACTCACCCCCAACTAATCTCAACTGTCAAGCTTCCATCTCCCATATCATCCAATACAACTGAAAAAGCTGCCAGAATAGAAAACATCTTCTTCCTCAGAAAATCAGTCCAGTTGCCTTTTAAAACAAAAATCACTTTTGATACAACTATAACCTGGATGATTGAGAATCTTTGTAGACATTTAGGCAAAAGTGTTTCCTGTCTGAAGAACTGAACCGAATCTCATTAAACCCATTTCAATTGAAAGAAGGAATAGTCTTGTACAGTTACTATGATGTACATTTATGTATGTGGATTAAAACCCACCATTACTTCATAACATGTTGTGAATGTTAACCCAATTCATCCAGGACAGGAAGCACCACAATATTATTTTTCAAGATGTCCCGTCTCCCTTCATATCACACTTATTTGAACATGTCAGTCCAACCTCTTCTAGTCCAGAATACTTTTGAACCTATCTTTTGTTTTTTAAAGTCACTATGAGATGGTTAATTTCTACAGCACAACAGAAAACACAAAAATAAAACACCTCCTCCCCATAAAATATAAAATGAATAGAATAGCAAATAAATGTCTTTATAAGTTATGGCAAGGTAAGTTCACATTAGTCTTAGATCACACCAAGACAGGTATTTCAAATACCGAAGACCTTCTCTCTAAAACACTTGAGGCGGGGACAAGAAGTAATGAATGGAAGATCATTAAAGAGAGATCCAATCTAGAAGTAAGGAGAAAATTCCTGACAGTAAGAACAATTAATCAGTGAAACAGCTTGCCTCCTGGAGGTGGGAGCTTCATCACTGGAGGTTTTCAAGACTAGATTGAGCAACCATTTGTTCAGAATGGTATAGGGACTCCTGCTCAAGCAGGGGGTTGGATTAAAAGACCTGCAAGGTCCCTTCCCTTCTTATTCTGTAATTCTATGAAATCTGGAGAATCTGTTCACCAGAAAAGCCAAATAACAAAACATTCTCATTCTCTCCCTCCCTCCCTTATCTTTTTCTCCTCCAAGGATGTTAATGCTGCGGTCAACCATTCCTTTTTTTTTAACCCAGTCTTTTTGAGGTTATCTATTTAAGCTGTACATTTATTACATAACGGAAGAAATAATGACACACATACATCTCTTCTGAAGAAAACTATGCCTGTCCAAATTGTTCCATTAAGGAAGAAACTGAAACAATATTTAATTCACAATAGTATTAAATACTGGTAAATGTGGAAAAAAGTTTTCACTGAGCAAAACATTTCTCTCTAGAAACCTTTGTCCTATCTGCTAAAAAAGATAGAGGGAATAACCAACAATTTCAGCAAGTGACTAAAGCAGAGGTCCCCAACCTCCAGTCCATGGACCAGCACTGGTCTGTAGCATGGCAGCAACTGGGTCACACAGACAAGCCAAGCACCATTTGCAAGATGCTGGCAGCATGCAAAACTATGCCCCCTCTGGTCTGTGGAAAAACCTTTCACCATGAAACCGATCCCTTGTACCCAAACGGTTGGGGGGCACTGAACTAAAGGATTAACACTCAAATAATGTGTGTATCTGTGCGTTGTGCAGGAGTATGTTGATCTCTCTCTCTCCCTCCCTCTCTCTCTTATATCAATCAACAAGATGGCAAAATAGATAAACAACAATCATACACTTAAAAGGCTTCAACCAGCCCAGAACAAATCCTTGGAGAAGAGCAAATCTTTAAGTCCGTTACAGTAGAAGCCATCAAAATCTCTAGAGCAGGAATGTCAAACTCAATTTAGTTGCAGGCCACTTGGACTGCTGCCCTGGCTGCCGCAGGCTGTACTCCCCCCTCCCCCTTGGCCATTACCCACTTGTGGTTATTGATCCCCCCATGGCCCCTTGTGATCCCCCCCGTGACCCCTTCGGCACCCTCACATAATCAACACGTTCTTTCCAGAGGTCCCTCAGCCTACCTGTGTGTCTTCCAGCGGTCCTCTGTGGGCCTCCCAGCAGCCCCCTGCCTCACACATGGCCTGGCATGGGGTCTCCTGGCTAAGGTGGACTGGAGCCGAGGTGGCGAAGGCCGGTCCCTCACCGTCTCCAGGGCAGCACCAGATAAACACAGGTTGCGGGCCAGATGTGGCCTGTGGGCCTTGTGTTTGACATATATGCACTAGAGGAACTTCAGTATACATCCAGACATCAGAATCAGAATTTATTTTGCCATGTGTGTCAGGACGCACAAGGAATTTGTCTTCAGACATCCAGACATGTCCTGAAATAACAAGTCAGGACAGGACTTCTGGACTCAAGTCTTATAAATTCTTACAATTTAGTGTCTCTTTTCTGTGCCACGTTTATCTTGTACATACTCTCCAGGAATGGCAACTACTTTCTCAGTTAGACAAGTCAGGAATAGTTTCACTGGAAAAATACCTACAATAATCAGGATCAAAGGAGTCTTATTCAGAAACAAAGAGGGTCCCTTCAAAAAGGAACCTATCTTGTTAAAAAATGCTCCCTTCATGCTTCATGCTATAAACCAAAAGGGTTGTACAGACATGACTTGTTGTGCTCCTCAAGCTACCTTATTCACAACCATACATTTTGAAATAAAGAAGGTGGGAAAAAAACCTTACAAAATGAATTAATAAATAATAATAATAGAGTAAATCTTCTGAACATCTGTGGCCACATTGGAAAAGACCCCAGACAAATGTGAATAGCTGCCTCCAACAAAAGGGATGGTTCCAGAATGAGATCTGACCTATTTCATTTTTCTTTTTAATTGTGCATTTTAGCTATTTTCTTTCTTGTATCATTGTGTTTTGTTCCTCAGAAAACCATGGAACCAAATGGTCTCTGTAATATGGAGAAATTGTGCCATTGGGTTAACAAGTAACATTTAATTCATAGGATTCTATCACTAGCATTCTGAGTAAAGTTTTTTCTCACTGTACTAGAAGAATCTTATGGCAGGCTGGAATACCAAGAATCTTTAATATATAATTTAATCTCAGTTCAACTTCTGCAAGGATGAGCTTAGCTTTAAGATTGTGAGATATGAAAACAGCACATGGGGAAGGGAGAAATGTCTTACTCTAATATTGATTTATTGTTCATTACTGTTGTTTTTTAGTTTTAAGACCAACTGCATTGCCTTAATTTCAACAGTCCTGAAGCCTTCAACCTTTACAGAGATGAAAACAGAGATTTTAATACCAGTCTGTCCATGTGAAACCCCTGAACTCAAAACCAACAAGGATTGCATGGTTCACCTCAGCTTGGCAAGTAAAGGAGACCTGCCTCCAGCAGGGGACCAGAACTGGAGTTGGTTGCCTTGGCTGCTGCACCAGTTACCAAGGCAACCAGCTCAGGCAGCAACATGATAAGGGCACTGGCCAAGAGAAGTGTGACAGCCTAGTTGCTAAGGTGACAGGACACTGCCATTCAAAGAAAGAAAACCCAAGCAATCTTAAAAAAATATTAAAAGTTTTAAAGAGAGCATTTAAAACTAATTTTAACTAACAAATTAATGCAAAATAGAAACACCAACAAAAAGAGAAAAGGGAAAAAACAACCAAAAGTGCAGTAAGAAAAAAGAAAAAGGAAAAAAGATTCTAATTTCATGTGCAGCAAATATAAATATAATTACAAAATTATCTCTTACTCTATGATTAAAAAACACTCACTTTTTCTATTATCCATTTTTTTCTTATCATAAAAACCACAAACCATACGTACATTTTTCTGTTTCAAGCAAAAAATTCATAAGGAATTTCCAGTTTCTAGTCAACAATAAATGTAGTTATTTGATAGCTCTGATCAAGGAAGTTAATTTATTGGTCTCTGCAAACTCCATCACCTTCACCTACAATTCCAGCATTGTGGATAGCGTTAAACCTTTCCACCTTTTGAGCATATAATAATTCTGCTGCAGTTGTCATATATAAAAACAAAGTTTTGTGATTTTTTTTTCTCCATTTGGCCCAAAAGAAATGTTTCCGGTTTCAATTATACTGGGTTAGTTTTTTAAACCTTCTGAATTAATATATGTATTTGTGACCAAGATGTTTTGGCTTTTTTAAACATCCACCAAACACGATAAAATGTTCCTTCATGTTCATGTTTCCAGCAAAGATTCAAAACACGATTATATATTCTAGATAATTCCTCTGGTGACAATAACAATAATACATCATTTAAAAAAACTTAGAATATAATGTAAATTTCAATGCTTTCAGCCACATATATTCTCATTGTTCCATTTGCATATTGTAACCAAAGTTTTTTTTTCAATTTTATCATGCATTATTGCACTTGTTCTCCTGTCTCATATTTCAACAAAAGTTTATATGTTTTAGCAATAACATGTGTTGGATTGCCGGACAGACAGGCTGGAGGCGTTGGTTAGTTCAAACAGGGTCTTTATTGGAACACAAACTGTCAAAGCTGTCAAA
>JANHFO010003959.1:0-17695 GCA_032468095.1 Pareas carinatus
TTTAAAGGTCATAACCAACACCTTGAAACGCACCCGGAAGCCCACAGGTAACCAGTGCAGCTCGCGCAGGAGGGGGGTCACATGAGTTCTTCCGCTGGCCCCCAAAATCCCCCGCGCGGCCGCATTCTGTACCAACTGGAGCTTCCGGATACGTCCCAAGGGGAGCCCCATGTAGAGAGAGTTACAATGAGAGTTGGATGGGACTGTGGAGATCTTCCAGGCCAACCTTGTGCCTATAGCCTTTCAGGAAAATGGTGGTCCAGTCTCTCTTTGAAAGCCTCCCGTGATGGAGCACCCATTCCATTGGTTGATTGTTTCTCACCATTAGGAAATTTCTCCTTCGTCCTTGGTTGCTTCTCTCCTTGATTAGTTTCCATCCGTAGTTACTCATCTTGCCTTTTGGTGCTTTGGAGAATAGTTTGCCCCCCTCGTCTTTGTAGGAGCCCCTCAAATATTGAAACCCTGCCATCATGTCACCCCTAGTCCTTCTTCTCCCAGACTAGACCTACCCAATTCCTCTAATCGTTCTTCATATGTTTTTTCCCCCCAACTCCTTAATCTCTTCTATGCACTCTTTCCAGAGTCTCAACATCATAGCATACTTTCTTGAGTTTTGGTCATCTTTGTGCTTTTCTAGGTGTGTTTTCTATGTATGAGGGCAATTAAAAAAATAAACCCTCTGTTTGAAATGAAGCCACCCTGGAACAGCATTGTGAAGCATTCTGTCATCGTCGAAGTGGAGAGATGCAAGTGTCAGGGCACGCTGACCTCAGATGTGGTGTGGGTTCAGGATAATGCTCGGCCGCACACTGCTAGACGCATCTTGAGAACTTTTGGAACAGTTCCAACATTGGGATGTTTTGGGACATTCCCCCTACAGTCCAGATTTGGCGCCAAGCGACTCTCACCTCTTCCGACTTCCTTCCCAGGAGGGAGATTTCTTTGCAGGAGGAATTTCAAACCTTGTGAGGCATTATGACAAGGGCCTCCATTCGAATGGCGATTCTGTCGAAACATTATGTCCTGTTGTAGTCTTCCAAGGCTTATGATAAAAGTTCTGTATCTGCGAGTGTCTGTCATGGAGAACCAAACGGACGCTTTTTTTCCGAATTGCCCTCATATTTTCCAATGGTTTTCCATTCTGTCAGCTATTCTGTGCACCAAATCATTTCTCTGCATGCAGAGGTCCTTAATTATTCATCGTGCTTGTATTTTTCCTTTTTCTGGGAAGTCTCCTCTCATGGTATCCTCGTAACGGTGCTCTTTTGAGGAAGATGAACTGAACTGAAGAAAGGATTGCCCCAAATCCTGCATTGAGCTACATGGCTGTTATTACCATTCTTCTGAAACAAAGGAGATGGAATGGCTACAGAAATAAATAAAACTAGGTAGCTCTGTTAACATCTTGGAGAAATTGTAGACAGTAGCTCCTGAGGCGCGGCCTTTGCCAGCCAGGCCAAGTCTAGATTGAAGGAGCTGCCAAGCAAGGATGAACGGATGTGGTGGGAATGATCTCAGTGTTGAAACAATGGAAGAAGAAGAGTGTCTGGAAGTCATCAGTGATGGGTTGTATGGTGGTTAAGTAAGGGAGAAATGGGCTTAATAGTTGCCAGTCTCCCAGGATTCGAAGCTGTGACAGCCTCTAGAACCCTGCTCCTCTCCATACATCATAATCGAGAATATAAGGCAAGCTTTGGCTCCAGAGACGGATATTGTAGGCAAAGCAACTTGGCAAGCCGGTTGCCAGAATTTTGCTGGCTGTGATTCTAGAAGTTAAATCATTTCTGGTTTATATTGATGCACATCTGTTTCTTGTTCTCTGCTTATGTGGACGTCTCTGTTTGAAATGGACCCATATCGGGTGATTTTGAGGAGAGGGCTGTCCTCTCACAATCGCTGGCTTGGCCTTCGCTTTCAGACATGAGGAACAACCAATCCTTGTATCTTTGCCTGGACTTCAACGCAACGTGCCCAAGTACAGCTAGAAAACATTTCCCCTCCCCCCCGGGGGGGGGGGAGTTGTTGGTCAAGCCAATAGTTTTTGAAGGATCCATTCTGGGTTGGTCATGAGACCAGAGATGCTGTCTTCGGAGCTTTCCGATTTCAGGGAGCTTCTCTCTAGCAGAATGTGTGCTGTTCTGTGTGTGGTATTTATAGTGCCTGTTGTGGGTGGCTTTTTAGATGTTAATTGGGTGTGTTGATGGGCGGCCTTTAAGTTGTTCACTGTTGTTTGCCCTTACCTTCTAAGTACTTGATAGGCTGGTGGTGAATCAGCACTTCTGTTGATTGACGAGGGGCCCATCTCCCAGGCTTCAATCCGTTTCCTGGCTGTTTTTGTGCCTGCTCATTCAACAATCTTAGTAGCTTCAAAATTGAGTCTGTATCCTTGCTCATTGCAATGTGAGTGAGGCTGCCAATGACTTTGGGTCTCCTCGTCTGACTGCTTGATTGACTGATCTTGAAAACTGCTTTTCCTACAGATTGAGAAATGGTTTTGTCTTGTTCTAAGCTGGGGGTATTTGATAAGCACTCTTGTAGATGTTGATTGGGGTGTGTTGATGGCTGGCTTTTAATCATTGGCTGTTGTTTGCTTGGGTTGCCTAGCCCTCCCTTTCTAAGTACTTGATAGACTAGCGGTAAATCAGCACTCCTGTTGATTGAGGAGGAGCCCATTTTCCAGTCTTCAATCACTTCCCTGGTTGTTTTTGTACCTGCTCAACCACCAAACTTAGTAGCTGAAAAATTGAATGCGTCCCCTTGTTCATTACAGTGTGAGGTTACCAATGAGTTCAGGTCTCCTCGTTTGACCACTCGCTCATGTTCTGATGGTGAGCTTCCTCCCCATCTGTCCTACATAGTCATAGGGGCAATCCATGCAGGGGATCCAATAGATTACATTGAAATGTATCTCTCACCTCTAAGCAATCTTTACAAAGCATAATTTGACCTCGTATGGTAGCCTCTGGGCGCTGTGCGATGCTTACTTGCAGATCTTGGAAGCTGCGTTCTACACCTTTCGAAATGGTTTGGATGTATGGCAAGGTGTGCCGTGCGCTTGGTCTTCTACTTGGTTTCTTCCTTTCTCTCCCCTGTGTGTTGCACAGGCGTCTTATGACAAATGATTATTTTTGCCCTTCTCCCTTTTCTGAAGTGGACGTGAAAGGTAAGCCACAACCAAGACACAGTGAGTTCATAAGAACCCTCTTCCCACTCTAAGAGTTAGAGAAATTTTGGGTAGCATTCGCTTTTTAGACTGCCCTAAATTGCAGCTTCTGGGTTTCCTTGCACAAATAAGGCAAAGTCTGCCCTTGGAGTTGCACGGAGTTTGCAGAAGAAAACCCAAATGGTTTGAGGAAAGGGATCGCCTGATTTTAAATGGTGTGATGAATTTGTACTCATGTATTAATGCTTCAAGCATTGCTGCTTATGCCAGGTTACTTACGCGTTGCTAACCCTAAGGTCGGTCCAGAAAACAGCTTAAAATTGAGCTGCCCAGTTGGGTATGTTAAAAAGTGGGGGGGCGGGAGGCAGACATGCCGAATTAAATTGTCACTTCTATTGCGTAAAAGACGCAGCCTGAAAACAAAGGTATCCCCATAGACAATTGCTTATTCTATTAGTGGTTTTAAGTAGCTTTGAGGTGCGTTTAGTATTGCCCTTTGCAACCTCTCTCTCCTTCATTGTATTAGTTAATTATTGGGGGGAAACCTCTGACCAAATTAAGAGATGTTCTAATAATGTCAATATGTATTTAATCTATCTCATATTTGTATAGCTATTCATCTTACAGGGAGGGTCTCTGCGTAGCGTACAGCACTTAATTAAAAGCCAATAAACGCATAGCCAAAATAGTCACACTTTTTTAAAATAGCTATAAAACAGGCACACAAAGCCAGAGAAGATGACATTAACTGCAATCTTTCCGAGGTTTGAGGCTGAAAGGTGAAGGGAATCAGGAAGCAGAACTCAGTGGAGTTTTTGTAACATTTCGGTGTTCTGGGGAAACGTCTTTTTAGAAAGTTTTGATGAAAAGAAATACATTCTTCGCACATCTTCTTAACTGCAAATTGGGCCACGACATTTACGTCGCTAAGTGAAACGTTTGTGAAATGAGTTTTGGCTCGTTGTACGACTTTTCTTGCCGTGGTTGTCAAGTGAATCGCTGCAGTTGTTAAATTAGTAACCTGGTTTGTTAAGCGTTTCTAGCTTTGTCCCCATTGACTTGGCTTGTCGGCAGGTCGCAAGAGTGAATCATGTGACCCCAGGACACGGCAACCACCGTAAATAGGAACTGGTTGCCGAGCCTCTGGATTTTGATCAGGTGACCACGGAGTCACTGCAACGGTCATAAGTGTGAAAAATGATCATAAGTCAACTTCTTCAGTGCCACTGTAACTTTAAATGGTCACTAGACTATTGTAAGTCAAGGACTACAGATTCGATTTAAACTGGTCTTACGTTTCTGTGCGTAGCTAAGGGACGGATTTCTGTTTCGGCTGATAAGGGGCAGGTATGGTATCTGTTCCCTGTGGGCAGCCTTGGTAGATTTAAACACGTTGTTTAAATCACAGATATTTGATTTGCGAGGGCAATTCAGAAAAAATACCCTCAGTTTGGTTATCCATGACAGACACTCGCAGAGACAGAATGTTTTTAATTCTCTTTATTAATTACAACTTTAAAAGCATTTACATTACAAACATATATACATTTCTTGTTTTTGTTTTTTTCCTTTCGTCCCGTCATTGAGAAGTTATTAGTTGTATTCTGTTTTTTTTTCTTTCCCTTCATCCACCCTCTTCCATAAGTAGTTCTGTGTCATATCATCAGTTACCTTTACGTTATTTATACAGTATTTATTGTCCTTAGCATAGTCTTTTATACTATAGTTTCAAGCCCGTTAATCATCGACATGTTTATAGGATCACATAGATTTCGATCCTCCTCCTTTTTTTTTCTTTTTTTCTTTTAATTTGAAAAGAAAGCTATAGTTTATTTTATTTTGCTTGATTTGTTAGTATTAATTTGTTAGTTTCCATAAAGTGACATCCATTTGTGTGTTAGTTACATGGGGGAGGGGGAAGATATGGTAGGTTTCCTCTTAGTTGTTAGATAAAAGAGGTCGGGCATTCTCTTGGTCACTGAGGTTTCAAATTACTTTCCCATTCAGTTTGTAGCGTAATCCCAACTTGGGATATTTCATATCTTTGTTATATATTTGGTTATATTAGTGATGTTTTGGTAACCTTACGAAGACCTCAGTTTAGACATTTTATTGACATTGTAGAGAGAGTAAGGGACATCATAATGTTTACAGTATCTCTGCATCCCATTATTTTGTACCTTCCCTTCTGCTTTTGGTTTATCTCTTCTTTCTTTGTGTCTTGCTGTCTTTCTCCCGCTCTGGTGAGATCCTTTCTCCTTTCATATAGGCTGCGTTGGTTTGGCTTGGGTTTGGGGCTGTCCTTTTTCCTTTTCTTTCTCTTCTGCCCTTTCCCCTTTCTTTCCTCTTATACCTTTCTCTCTTTATTTCCTTTCCTGCTTCTCTTCTCTTTCCCTTTTCTTTCTCTTTCCTTCTCCTCTGCTGCTTTCACTAAGTTTTAATTACCTTTTTCTTTTTCTCCTTCGATCTTTTCTTATTTTCTCCCCTTTTTATCTCTTTTTTCTCTTTTAAGATTTCCTTAATTACTTTTATGATGCACATTAGAAAACTACAACATTGCATTCCCTTTTGACATCATTGCTATTCCAATGGAAGACCCTGTCATCATGTCTTGCAAGGTTTGAAATTCCTCCTGCAAAGAAATCTCCCTCCCGGGAATGAAGCCGGAAGAGGTAGAAGTCGCTCGGCGCCAAATCTGGGCTATGGGGGGGTGGGATGATAAAAAGTTCCCAATGTTGGAACTGCTCCAAAGGTTCTTGGGTCCGTCTAGCAGTGTGTGGGTGAGCATTATCGTGAACCAACACCACACCAGAAGTCAGCATGCCACGATGCTTGTGTCGCACTACTTCAACGATGACCATGCACTTCACGATGCTGTTATAAGGTAGTTTTATTCCCAGGCGGGAGATTTCTTTGCAGAAGGAATTTCAAACCTTGTAAGACATGTTTACAAGGGTCTCACTTTGAACAGCAATTATGTCAAAAAGTAGGATAATGTTGTAGTTTTCTAATGTGTATAGTAAAAGTTCTGTGTCTGCGAGGGTACGTCATTGAGAATCAAATGGAGGTTTTTCTCTGAATTGTAGTCCCTCATTGCAAAGAACAGACCTTTCTCTTAACAATTGGCGCCAACGTTGTATGACGGTTTCTTCAATGTGCTTATGCATGATGCAGGATTCAAGATCTGGCTCTTGATTGATACAAATTAGGGTGTCAAATTCTAGGAATGCTATGAAACGGAATGTAAATGCAATCTATCGTGTGCATTTCGACAGAGTGAAATCCGTGGTGCAATGCTATCAAAAATTCCACTTCCCTTCCCCGTTTTATCGCCATTGCTATATAAAGAGAACTATTTCAAGCACGTCAAACTCCTGAATGGCACGGATGATGTTTGGCAGGTGTTGGACATAGTAAAGACATTCATTAAGCAAGCAACACCCCACAGGGGAACATTTTAGGTGTGGAAGCTATGAAGAAGGAACGCTGCATGTTGAGCTGCTGACGGGGGCTGTAGCTTTAAGTTGTCCAGAGGGACAGCTTCTTCTCTTCCCTCAGAGAAGTGGGAGAAATTCTTCTAGAGCTCTTACCTCATGCTTAGGGTCTGCCAAGAACGTGGGAGGGGAGGAGAAGGAGAAGCTGAAGGACTCCATGATCGAATTAGGCTGCAGACCCAGTCTGGCCGCAGACTGTGCATCTGTCATCTTGATCTGAAGCATCTGTGACTCAGTTGCAACCCCGAAGTCCCACACAAGTCTCCTTGCCAGTTGCACATTAGTCAAGAGGAACATGCATCCCATTTTCAGTACTACATGTTGCAACCTTAACAAGAAAATGAATGTATATCAATGGGTTTAGTGTTTGACAGACAGGTATGTCTGGTTTAATGAAAAGAAGGACTAGGGAGGACATGATAGCAGTCTTCTAATATCTAAGGGGCTGCCATAAAGAAGGGGGGTGTCCATCTATTCTCCAAAGCACCAGAAGGCAGGAGAAGAAGCAACAGATGGAATCTAATCAAGGAGAGAAGCAACTAAGGAGAAATTTTGTAACACTGATAACAATTAACCAGTGAAATGGCTTGCCTCAAGAAGTTGTGGGGGCTCCCTCACTGGAAGTTTTTAAGAAAAGATTGGTCAGCCACTTGTCCAGAATAGAATAGGGTCCCTGGCCTGAGCTGGGGTTTGGACTAGAAGACCTCCAAGGTCCCTTCCAAGACTCTGTTATTCTTTTTTTTAATGGATCTCAGGGAATCAGAGAGTTGAGGGGACCCTAGGCTAAAACCCCTAGTTAGTGCAAGATCTGCTGTTACATTCCACACAGGTAGCTATCCAACTTCGGTTGAAAACCTTTAGGGAAGAGAGACTCATCACTTCTGGTGGCAGCTTGTTCCCATTTTTTCCTAATGTCTACTTTGAATCTCTTTCCTTACAAGCTTAACCTATGGACAGCAAAGGCGTTTTAGAAGCCGGCAAAGAAAGAAAGGGAGTCTCGGATGGCCATTTCTAGCTTAGTAGCTTTCATCAACAAGGCAGGCAGACCCCTTGGTGGGATTCAAACTTGAGCTGGATGACATGTGAGGCGGATGTCTCAGCCACTGAGCCACAGGTTCTCCCTCTCTTTATTGGCTTGTGCCAGGAGATCTACCAGGCTTTTTTTATGAGGCAAGACACCTGGTTTTTGTCTGGCCTTCAGGTGCTTTGAAAAATAGTTTGACCCCCTCCTTTTTGTAGCAGCCCCTCAAGTATTGGAAAACTGCTATCTTGTCCCCCCTGGTCCTCCTCTTCACTCGACTAGCCATATCCAGTTCTTGCAAGCATTTTTTATATGCCCAGCCCCCTTATCATTTTTGTTGCTCTTCTCTGCCCTCTTTCCAGAGTCTTGACATCTTTTTTGTAGTGTGGTGACCAAAACTGGATGCAGTATTCTAGGGGTGGCCTTACTAAGGCTTTGTACAGTGGTACTAGTACCTCACGTGATCTTGATTCGATCCCTCTGTGGATGACGCTTAGGATTGCACTGGCTTTTTTGGCTGCTGCCACACACGGCTGGCTTATATTTTATCGATCATCCACTAGGACTCCCAGGATCCCTCTCACAGTGACTGCTATTAAGCCAGGTTTCACCTAATCTGTATGTGGTTTTTTTTGGCTTTTCTTGTCTAAGTTTAAGACTTTACTTTCCTCTACGTTGAATTTCATTTTGTTTGATAGGGCCCGGTGTTCAAGTCCGTCCAGACCCATCTGGATCTTGAGCCTATCCTCTAGGCTGTTGGCTATTTCTGCCAACACCCTAGACTCCTGCCAACATCCTAGATCTCTACCTCCACTTAAACCTGTGTGTTACCATTGTCTTATCCCGATGATGGCATTTCTCCCTATTAAATCCCACCCTATTCACTTAGCTCACTGCTCATCTAGGTCTTTGCTTTCCAGCATACGTTTGTGTGGACCCGTAACCATGGAATAATTTAGCATTGCCCTTTTGCAATTAAGTGTTGGTCAACTTTCAGAAAGCCTTGGCTGTCCTTGGCTTCTTACGTTAAGCCGATTGTTTGGTTGATATACAAAAGAGTGTCTGAAAATTCCAGTCACCTAGCATCACGGTTGGGAAGTTTCAAAATGTGAATTTTTTTAAAAAGGGGGAAAGTTTGTGTTAAGGTTTCTAAAACAACAGAGCACATCAGCCTTCGAGTTTTTAAAGTGAATATTTGTACATCTGTTTTGACTCTCTTTTTCCTCTCCCTGCAATGAGCTGCCTCATATTAAGAAAGCTGTTGACAATATGCAGCATGGTAATTTTGCATCTGTTGTGATTAAAACCAAGAATTATTTAAAAAAAAAAAAAAAACACACACACACAATTTAAACAGTGGCAATTGCAAATCTACCTTTTTGTTATTAATGAGAATTTCACTTTCCAGATGACCAATCTGAGTAAGATGGCATTATTCAGTGACTCAAAATTACAAAAATAAATTGTGTGCATGTGTGTAAATAAACCGTTCATATAATCTATAAATTCAGGTAAATATGTTCCAAGTTTGAGTTAGGCAAAGTGCCTGTTTTTATTAAATGCTTTAAAAGATTTGTTTTCTTAAAAACACTTAAGCCAATTTCTGTGGTTAGAGTTTCCTGCACAAATCATGTTTTTTTTAAATCTATAAAGTTTTCAACAACAGGAGTTGATTAACGTATTAGGCCTGTAATTTGAGGGAGTCAGTAATTCAGCAATAAAAATGGATGGTTTTGAACGTGATTTCTTCTGTAATAAGATACCACAGCTGTAGCAAAAAAGGGGGGGAAGCAAACCTCAAAAATGTTTTGCTAATAACTTCAAGTATCCAAAAGCAAAACTTAAGCCCAACTAACTTAGTTTAGTGGAGCAGATACAATCCAACATTGGCTACTTTTTAAAAAAAAAATCAACGCAGATCTGCTTGTCCAGTTGTTAAGTAGGACACCATCAGGACTGTGATGTCAGAACTTTTTTGGGAAAGAGACACTAAAAATCACTTGTGTGATTCTACTGATAAATGTCCCCATTTCTTCCAAGTTTTACTTGGGAGTCAAATTGAAACCAAAGGGATCTTGTTAAGAGCAATTCTCATTTTTGATTTGGGATCACCAATCTATGAATGCTACCAGTTTTTTAAAAAAATTATGATTCTATTTTTCAATAAACTGGCCTGCTGTTTTTTTTCTGTAGAAGTAAAGAAACCATTTTGAAACATGCTTTAAAACCCACATTAATGTTGATTTTAGAAGAGCATTGGGTTTTTTAAAAAAAAATGCATGCAAACCTCAACTGTGTTATGATTCTTGTTCTGGACACAGAAAGCAAAGTTTAAGAGCTCTGTTTCTCCAAGCATTGAATAGTTTAATTCTAATAAATTGGTTTATGGAAAAAGTCCTGCACTACGCCTTGGGTCATTTTTGTCATCCCCATTTACTGGAGGATCTTAAATTTGTTGAGCCAAAAAGTAATAAATCTCTTGGAACAAATATATTAAGGTATTTGGCTGCTAGCTGGTTGCAACGTTTGCCAAAACCTTTTAGAAACAGAACTGAATGTTTCCAATGGAATGCTTCATAAAAAAAAAGTTACAATACACGTTGATAAGAGGTTGAGGGGTACTGTGTGTTGAGTTGTGCTCACATACTCTAGCAAACTCTCTTGTTTTGTTTTTCTTTTCAAATTGGCTCTCTTTTGTGGAGGAAATTTTCTCCTTCTTGTAGTGCTACATTTACAGCATTGGGTTTTTTTTTTAGGAATGATTAGGCTATAGTGGTGGCCAACTACAAAAGCTTTCCCAAAATTTGGTGCTGTTCAGGGATATGGATCAAGAAGGAGGGGAGGGGACAGGAGAAAGGGAGGGAGAGAAGAGAGGAGAGGAGGAAGGAGGAGAGGACAAGAGAGAGGGAGAGAGGAGAGGACAGGAGGAAGGAGAGGACAAGAGGGAGGGAGGGAGAAGGGGAGGAAGGGGAGAACGAGAGAGGAAGGGAGAGAGGAGAGGAGGAAGGAAGGAAGAGGGAAGAGCTAGAAGAAACCCAGCCCTAAATACAACTAAGGATTGCATTAGCTTTTCGGGCTGCTGCCTCGCACGGCTGGCTCACATTTAAATGATTTTCAAAAGTCCCATTACACAGTACGGGGGCGGTTTTTGTTCTTGTCAAAGTAGCAGCATTAAACCAACACTTTCTCTTTTCCCAATAACGTGTACCTGCTCGCTGATGGTTTTCAAACTCAAGTTTTATTACAGCCTCTCACGCTGCTTGTAAACTCTGCATTGCCACAAAACCTGCAGGGAGAGTGCTGTTTATGGCCCTCCTTGTGGGATTGTTTAATGCCGTCGTGTTCTTGCCTATTCTGTTGCATTCAGCTGAACAAACCGTGAAGGCAGGATGGCTTGTGGGTGATTGAGTCGCAGTGTCACAACGGTGTAATAATAAGACCCACAAAATAGCGCACGGCACAGTGTGTGGAACAAAGGATCAAAGCCCTGTTCCTTCATGTACTTTGAGAGTTGTGGGGGGAAAGCGAAGAAGATGTGAGCCACGTCCGTTTGCGTGCCTCTCTACAACCTGCCATCTGGGAGACAAGCTGGGGTGCCCCGTTCGTTCCCTATCTCAGCCATGGAGCGTTTCGCCGTGGAAAACCCGCTAATGTTGACGGTTGAGGAAAAGCGAAACCGGCTCTTGTCTCTGGCCTAAAAACTGTGCAGGATAGTGTGTACAGTGTGGGGCAGCCCTGGAGGATTGCGTGGGTCATTTTGTTTCTGAGCAAATAGGCGCCAGCAGGATACGGATCGACTTTTGTCATCTGCCTCCATAAGGCTTTTTCGTTTGGACTCATTTTTGCATTGTTATCTTTGGCTTGGAGGATTCTTAGATGGCCTCTACTAAGTAAGTGCCATTATTCAGAAAGATGTATATAAAGACAGGATAATCTCTCTCTCTCTCTCATATCTCTGTCTATCTGTCCTTTTATGTATTATCTATCTCTATCTATCACTCTTGCTCTCTCCCTCGATCTCATATCTGTGTCCATCTGCCCTTTCATGTATTATCTATCTGTGTTTGTCTATCTGTCTATCTCTATCTCTCTTGCTCTCTCCCTTGCTCTCATATCTCTGTCTATCTGTCCTTTCATGTATTATCTCCCTCTCCCCTCCTCCTCCCCTCAGTGTCTTTGGGAACTCCATTGCTTTGGGCAAGACAGACCTAGGGTGTTTCGATTTTCCTTTCAGAGGAAGATCTTCAGACAGCATGATAGGTCATGCCTTCCCAACCTGACCTCCTCCATCCCTTTGAGACTATAATTTCTATCATGCTCAGCCTGCTGAGGTAGAGCCATAAGCAGTCAAGAGCGGGAAAGCAGGTCAAGATGGAAGTCACATTAATAGTTCTACCATTTCTTCTTGCACAGCTGTCGTTTGTCTTTGAGCTAGGAAGAGAGTCATGGATGAAGATCCAGAGAAATATGGATTCAAACAGTCCAAATTATCCCCCACACACACACATACGCTTTTTAAAAATCATGTTTATAGAATATGAAGATAAAAACTTCAAAAGGACGGTCAGAAAGAAGGAGAAATAGAGAGAAATAATAAAGAAAAAGATGGAGTGTAGAAAAGAAAAGCCATGGAAAAACCAAAAAATATAACAAGGATGTGATTCTAACTTTGAAAAAAGATATAAATAAAACATAAGCACAACCCTTAGTTTAAAGCGATACTATACAGTAGAATCCATTTTTCAAACAGTCGATAGGTTTTACCGATCATTGAATCTGTATGTTTTTTAATTACTGTTATGGCAGGTTATTTTTTACATTTTTCTGGAATCTTTGAGAAAGCAATTTCATGTTTGCTCATTTTTACGTATTTCAGTGGATCAGATGGAAATCCTTTGTGGTAGGATGCCATCTTCAAGAACATGGTTTTACTACTGCGTACATCTGATTAAGATGTATTTGCAAGGATTTGTAATTGCTGAAATGCCGGTTGGGAAGAGTTGCAAGAAAGAAAGTGAATTTCAGAGTGTGTATAGATAGGATAGATGGGTGGATGAATGGATGGATGAATAGGGAGATAGGGAGACACAGAGAGGGGATCGGAGAGAGAGAGATCGCAAAGGCTTGTTTATTTCAATATATCTGTCCGGTTTTCTGTTTTCTTCTGTTTCTCTAGTATAATAGAAGCAGTTTTGCCCTTCTGAGTTTTTGCGGTTTAAAGAAAAATTACTTAAATGCATACTTGTGATGTTTGTGATGGTGATGTTTCCATTTTTTTAATTCAGATTTGAGTCGTGAATGACTTAAGAAATGCACAATTTAAAGTTCCTCTGTCTGATTATTTCAAATAATTCAAAATAGACCAAGCATGCATTCTGAAACATCACCCTCTGTTTTTAAAAAATGTTCTTTTTCCAAAAAACATCCGTAAAATACTCTATCTATGCCCCTTTGCAATCTTTAGTTTGATGTAGTTTATCAGAGATTGTGCAACGTTGATGACCAAGGGCCCACAGAGTGTCTGGCTTTGTGGTATGTGAGATCAAATTATCTTGTTTTCCGTTCCACTCTTTTTTCCCTCATTTTCTATGGAATTCTACTGAGAGCTTCCGTGAACGAGTGGACAACAATTCCTTTCCCCCCCAGAAAGGTTTAAAAATAACAATTTTGAGTATTTTTATTTAGGAAGGACAAATTTAGGAATATTTGCCCTACTTGTTGACAATCTTGATGAGCTTAACACCAGAGCAATGACACAAGACTTAAAGATAGTGTGACCGGCACAGAACAGAGCTGTTTTCAATCAAAGCCTAATCTGAATCCATACTTTAATGTAGCCTGTTAAAAGTAATTCAATTTTCAAACATGATTCTCAAGTTTTTTTAGCAAGATTGGTGGGGAGGGGGGGGATAAAGAGAGTCTGGTATTTTTTAAAACAAAACAAAACAAAGCTTTGATGTACATACTGAAGTCCTTCTAAAGATCGTTCATGATTTAATATAATAGAAGATAAATACAAGGGCAATTCGGAAAAAAACCTCCGTTTGGTTATCCATGACAGACACTCGCAGATGCAGAACTTTTATTACACACATTCTAAAACTATAACAATTACATTACTTTTTGACATAATCACCATTCCAATGGAGGCCATCACATCTTGCAAGGTTTGAAATTCCTCCTGCAAAGAACTATTTCTCCTGGGAAGGAAGCCAGAAGCGGTGGAAGTCATTCGACACCAGATCTGGTCTATGGGGGGAATGATCAAAAACATCCCAACATTGAAATTGCTCCAAAAGTTCTCGGGTGCATCTAGCAGTGTCCGGGTGAGCATTATCATGAACCAGCACCACACTGGGGGTCAGCATTCCCCGACGCTTGCATTGCAACGCTTTGCCAATGACCATGCGCTGCATGATGCTTTTCCAGGAGGGAGATTTCTTTGCAGAAGGAATTTCAAACCTTGTAAGACGCGATGACAAGAGCCTCAATTTGAATGGCGATTATGTCAAAAAATTATGCAATGTTGCAGGTTTCTAATGTATATCATAAAAGTTCCGTATCTGCCATTGTGTCTGTCACTGACAACCAAACGGAGGTTTTTTTCCTGAATTGCCCTCGCAGTATCCAGAGCTGATGTGAAATTAACTCTTACATTGTGAGGTGAGAGACTTCTGGTTGTCCAAGTCAACCTCATTTGAACTTCTTAGAGTCCTTGGCTCTCAAAAAGCTTAATGCAAGACATGCTCAGAACTGCAAATCAGCATTTGGAGAGCCCTAGGTCTCACAGTAAGAAATTTTTTAGCAGCAAGCAAAGAAAGGAAGGGAATCTCAGATGGCCATTTCTAGCTTATTTGCTTTCATCAGTCAGACATACCCTCTAATGGGATTCAGACCTAGGTCTTTCACTCCAGCTCTAGCGAAAATGGGATTTAGCAAGTTAAACCAAGGTTGCAGTTAAATTCTCTCCCCCCCCCATGCCTTCTCCTTGATCTTCTGTGGCTCCACTGACGTAGAGAAGCTTCTGATGTGTCATGATTTTAGAATGCATCATTATTTTGCCGTCTCCACTTGTCTTCGGGGTCACTAGCTGCTCCAAGATGTTTGGCTTGCTTTTATGGGATCCAAATTCACTTTACCGAGACAGTGATTGGCATTTAATGGTTGCCTGATGAATTTGTGATTGACCTTCTATGAGAAGTAGCCGCGAATGATGCGGTTTGGAGCCAAGATCTGTGTCATACCCGCCACTGTGCGTTTTAATTTTTAAACCTCGTAACTTCTGTCAGCTGTACCACTCTATTTTCATTTTTAGCATTTGAGTTTTCTCCAAATTTCTTAGCCATAGCGATACAATATTTGTAGCATTAAGAGTTTAGGTCAATTGCTCCTCACGCTTGCAAAATAAGCAAGTTGTGAGTACACTTAGCTGGATTTATTTAGCTAGATTTACTTTAGCAAAATTTGCTCTTAGTGTAATGGAGTAAATAATCATACAAAATACAGACAATGTAAAATAAAATACAATTCAGTATATTCTTCATTCATCGTGCCACAAAGGCAGTTTTTTTAGTCTTTGGCAGAACAGAATAATCCTCACATAGTAATTGTTTTTATTTCCATCTTTCGATAAAAGCTTTACCTTATCGTGCTAAAAAATACCCAAGGTCCCTTCAAGCCTTATGATTCTGTTAGAGCCATCTTGCCTTTTTTTTTTTTGGCTGATCTTCCAGAAGGAGAAGATCTCCATTCTCCTTTTGTTTTCAAATCTTGCTAAAGGTCTGATAGTCTTCTTGGTGTGATTAGCCGGTTTTCCTCTTGATACGGCTACCAATTATGGTGGGTGTATTCATAACACTAATTCTGTAGAATTGCAGGGTTTAAAGCAAGCCAATGCAAACCTCTGATCGGTGCAGAAAACCGACTGTGACAGGATCCCCGATAGGCAGTCATTTGCCTGGTTTATTTAAGAAGCCACAATTGCCTGGAATCCCATCACATGCCGAGCCACAGCCAAAGAAAATGCAAGGTGGTTTGGGCGTCTCGTTTTTCCCATCAGCCAGGAAGCGGCTTCTGTTTTTTCTAGCAATCCTTTCAACCTGGTTGGGGGCATTCAGATGACCCTATGCTGACATAGGGGAAGAAAATGTATGGGTAAATTCCCAGAGGGGCTTCTTCAAGAGGCAATTGGACTTCCTTGGTTTTCCTTGAAGACGTTTCACTTTTCACCCAAGAAGCTTCTTCAGTTCTGACTGGATGGTGGGGAACGGAAGGATTTATATCCCTTGCAGACAGCTGGTAATTTTGCATTCTTTGAGAGAGCCATTGAGGCAACTTGGATGTTTATCTGTGTCCTCAGGGTCACCAGAGTAGGGCAAATGGGTGTGGGGCCGCCCTGGAAGTGGCGAAAGGACTGTGTTGTAGACAGAAGATAGATTATGTTGAATCACTCTCCTTTTGTTGGGAGAGGGCTCTTCCATTTTGACAGAGATGACCTCTATGGACAGAGAGGACCTCTGGCTTGAAAGAGGGATCAAAGAGGTCATCTGTGTCAAAATTGGACAGCCCCCTCTCCACAGAAGGGGAGGGATATGACATCATCTATCTCCTGTCTACAACACAGTCCTTTCAGCAGCTCCCAGAAGGCCCTACACCCATTTGCACGACTCAGGTGACTCTGAAGACACATGTAAACCTCCAAGTGGCCTCAAGGAACTCTCTAAAAAAGAGCCGAAGAAGCTTCTCGGATGAGAAGTGAAACGTCTTCCAAGAAAAACAAAGGAAGTCCAGTTGCCTCTTGAAGAAGCCCCTTGGGGACAGCCATTACCTGGATGACTGAGAATCTCCACATAGAGGCATGCATATATTGTATGATTTCCTAATTTTAAGAATGCCACATTGCAGTGAGATGAGAGTCCAGCGTCAGAGGTTTTCAAATGTTCCCGTTGTGAAGCTCTTGAGATGCTGCCTGGAACCCTAACGAAAGAGACTCCAGCCTGTTGCAGCAATGCTGTGTGTCAACTTGCATTGCATCAGTGGCAAAGCTGTTCCCGTTTCAGAAAGTAGCCGGCTGCACAGAAACCCTTCGGAAAGTTGCTGCGGGTGTGTAACAACAGCAGATGGTGCTGTCCTTCCTCGTTTCTCGTTGTGAAAGATTTCAGCGCCACATCCACAGAGCGAGATAAAAGCCATGCCACAAGAATATAAACTTCTGGAGCACTTCAGGCCCCTTACTCTATGGAGCAGGAAAGCGAATAAGCTAGAAATGGCCATCCGAGACTCCCTTTCTTTCTTTGCCGGTTTATAACAGCAAGACGTTTTACAAGCAGGAAAAGAAAGGAAGGGAGTCTTAGATGACCATTTCTAGCTTATTAGCCTTCATCAACGAGACATCAGACCCTTGGTGGGATTCGAATCTGGGCTGGAGGACACACGAGGCTGATGTCTGATCCACAGGTTCCCCTCTCTTGGTCGGCTTGTACCAAGGGAATCTACCAGGCTTTTTTATTTAATGAGGCACCTGGGGTTTTTTTCTGAGTACAAAAGGAAGTAAACTAATCCCCTTTTGCCTTTCGGCCCCAGATTTGAATTCCATCAAAGGGTTTGCCTCTCTGATGAAAGCAAATAAGTTAGAAATGGCCATCTGAGACTTCCTTCCTTTCTTTGCCTGCTTGCAGAACTTCTTTGCGGTCTATAAAAAAGTGTGTCGCCTAGTGACAGGTCTAATAAAGCTCCTGGACTGAGGCTGAACAGCAAAAAGGGAGCAGTTCACTCCCTTCTGTACTCAGGAAAAAAACCTAGGTGGCTCATTAAAAAAGCCTAGTACCTGATTTGTGTCACTGTAAGAAGATCAGACCCCCATCTCCCATCCCCTTCACCCCAAAATGACAAGAGACCAACTCAAAAGTCAGGGAAGAAGCCCAAAAGCCTCTAAGAACACACAATAATCAAGTAGACAGAAACCAGATAACAACTGAAAATCAATCAAAACCAACTGGTGGGTTTCAAACTAAGGAA
>JANHFO010003960.1:21925-36134 GCA_032468095.1 Pareas carinatus
GTTCGATTCTCACTGGCTCAAGGTTGACTCAGCCTTCCATCCTTCTGAGGTGGGTAAAATGAGGACCCAGATTGTTGGGGGCAATGTGCTGACTGTGTAAATCGCTTAGATAGTGCTGTAAAGCACTGTTAAGCGGTATATAAGTCTAAATAATAATATGCTATTTGGATGTTTTGGAAATTTTACTCTCAGTACGCCTCTGGAGGCTGTGAGGATGAGGAGATACCAAATACCAAGGGGGAGTGACCATCCTGCATCTGGATCGTACCATCATAATATAGCAATGAAGGTTTGGACCTAGGCCTGGGATCATCCAAGTTCAATTTCAGATGATTTTGGGCTAGTTCCTCTCAGCAAAGCTGACCTCAATAGAGAGAAATAAGAGGAGGGAGCATCATCTATGCCTTCTTAACTTTGCATAGGAAGTGTGGAATGCAACTCTTTAACAAATAAGAAGCAAAATCAGCCTGTAGCTTATCCTCTCTTCATCTCTCAGTCAGGAAACTGGAAGGGGAAGTTAATTGACTATCTGAATTGGGAAAATTGTGTTGAAGGTAAACTTGCCACAAACCACAACCCCCCCGCAAGTATTAACCCCACACTTTTTAGAAATTCTTTTTTTATTTATTCTTTTTAATTATTTATTTATTACTATCTCTCTTATTTTTTATATATATTTAAAAAATTTTCTTGACGTATAATATACAAAAAGAAATACGAAAGCAAAAAGTGGGTAGAGAAAAGAAATAAAGGAATTATTGACTTCCAGAATCAGAATCAGAATTTATTGGCCAAGTGTCTCTGGACACACAAGGAATTTGTCTCCGGTGTACAGTACCTACATACTGTGATTACAATGATAAGATACATTCATAATCATAAAGTGCATTCATCTTGTCATGTACATATAAACTGGGATCGACAAACCACGATCTTAATCCTAAATACAATCACAATCATAAAGCACAATCATGTCACAAAACACATTTCATCATGTCACAAAACACATTTCATCATGTCACAAAACACATTTCATCATGTCACAAAACACTTTGCTCATGTCATACGATACATTTTTGTGATACGGTATAGTTTTGTGATAAGTTTAGAACAGTTGTAGGATACTAATAATCAATCTACAAGTTAAAATAGGGGTTCTGAATGAACAACTTTTATATTGTAAGATGTAAGCAACAAGTTAATTGTCATATAATTAAGATTAGGTAATAGGTAATGGATAATAGGAAAGATGAGAAGGTAATAATGATATATGCCTACCAGATAATTTAAAAGTGTTGTGTCAGAGTTATTTAGCAAGTTGATGACATGGAAGGAGAAACTATCCCTGCGTCGAGTTGTTTTGGTTTCCAATGCCCTGTAGCTGCATCTGAAGGGAAGTCTTGATGGGATTCAAATCAATCACAATGCACCCTTGAAAGAAATAGAGAAAGATCAAGTTTAGTATCTGGAGTGCTAATTTAGTTTTGGAGAAAAAAATATTGTTGCAATTAGTGTTCCTTTTTTTAAAAAAAGGTTTCTTTAACCGTCACAAGGAAACTCCAGGCGACCTCTCTGAGCAGGAAGCAAGTAAGGTCAATATCATGACATTCAAACAAGGCTAACAAATTTGACACAAAGTGAGATAAGCATCAGCTCTGCTTTCTATCATCCAGGACTGCAAATGGCCATGTAGTCATCGCACAAACCTCGCACTACCTATTGAAAAGGTCAGATAAAGTCCACTCTCCATTTTTAGAGAAGCAGAGAGTTCTGGAGATCAATGGTTTATTGAATCTTTCTTCTTCTTCTTCTTCATAAAGACTAGCAGAAACCGCCATTTTATCCCGACAGTGCACAGTAACCTACGGGCGCCTGATTTGAGATTAACTTTTCCTGCTCTTGAAGGATTTGCCAGTACAGTTTTGTGAAGTGCCTGACAACCACACAGTGCTTTTTTCTATAAGGAACAGCTGCATGGCTCAAACCAAAAACCTTATCTGATCAAGTATCTCCCCCCCCCAAACCTCTCACATGCAAAATACAGTGCAATAAATCTCTCCTGCTTATCCCATGGATAAGCCTAGAGCAGGCTGCCTCTGATCTTCCATTCCTGCATTCCCCTATTGTAATTATCTTACCAAGATATTCATGCATCACTGGCTTCTTTACATGTTTGATGACTAGTAGCTGATCCTGCAAATTGATGTTAGCAATTACATTGGAAATTATATGGAATAATGTGGAAGCTGTGCCTGTAGTGGTTCCATGGGCATCTGTAGCGTTTCACTCACAACAAGCCTATTGCAGCCATCAAGTGATAAACTGGGATAAGTGATAAGCTCTACAGATCAGTGTTTTGGAGATACTGCAATACCCCTTAACCTCTGTGAGGTCTTTAGTTTTCTGGCTTCTTCTGCACTCTGTATTTCTTTGTTTTTCATTTCCTCACTATGCTTTGCATTTGAAAGCCAATAGGAGCTCCTCGATCTACAGGGATACAAACCTTTAAACCAAATGCATCTTTTTTTCCCCTGGGATCATGTGAACCAAGCACAACTGTTTATATCAGAATGCTAACCATTCCACATTTTTCGCTCTCTTAAAGATGATACCGTATCAATAGCTGCACAACCACAGTAAGCATCTCAGAAATAGAATGCATTCCACAAATTAATTAATTAATTAATTAATTAATTAATTTTATATATTTATTTATTAAATTCATTTGCTGCCCAGATCACTATCCAAAGTGCCTCTGGGTGGTTTATAGTGGCATAAAAACGTAACTATAAAAACATTAGAAGATTAAAATTAACAATTAAATAAAGATTTAAAATCAAGAGCACAGATGATATGAGGGGGCACTTCTCTCTCTCTCTCTCTCTCTCTCTCCCTCTCTCTCTCCCGCCCTCACCTCTGTCTCTCTCTCTTTGGTATGTTTTAACACATATAGAAATACAAATGGATGATAGCTCCTAAAACTGACTGCTACGCTTATAGAATTGCTTGTCATTTGGTGTAATTACTTCATGAATCACTTCTATTGAAGATATGCAGTCTACTCAAGCAAGGTGGGAATTTCAGGTTCTTTCTACTGCCAGTAAAAAAAAATGTCATTGCCAATTGTTCGTGAGATGTTGCCCTTGAATGACTGGAAACTAGGTTTCAAGCACATATTTCAGCAGAATAAAGGTGCTCCTGCATCTTTCAAGGATCATATATGCTGCTGTCGTTATATACTGCTTGCATAGCTTACACACCTGTCCTAGGGCATCTATTGTATTGTAAACAAAACAGATATGAATAATTTATACCAGAAACAAGGTGAATTCTTCAGCGGTACTCTTATTGTTATATGAGGCACCTCTCCTACAGTATTCCAAAGCTCTTGGTTTTAGCAGGTAGTTCCCATTAAAAGTTCCTCTTGGATAACCATTCTTCCCCATTTCCTAGTTTCATCCCAACTCATTACTCATGCTAAGGATATAAGAGACATACCTATATTTTGGTGTTTTTCATACTTGGTAATTTTACAATAAGTGGACTGACTCCCAGAATTCCCCATGAAAGTTGCCAAGATTGAGAAGATTGAGAAACACTGATCAGTGTTTATCAATCTTGGCAATATATATACACACACACATACATGACAAGATGAATGCACTTTATGATTATGAATGTATCTTATGCTTATGTACTTTATTATTATGAATGTATCTTATGCTTATGTACTTTATGATTATGAATGTATCTTTGATTGTAATCACAGTTTGTTTATTGCATTTATGTAGGTATGGAGCATGTACACCCCAGACAAATTCCTTGTGTATCCAGACACGGTTGGCCAATAAATTCTGATTCTGATTCTGATACAGATCAAATGACCAAACTGAAGTCACAAGTCACTATAAAAACATGGTGAGACAAAATAATGTAGATGTTCCCAGTGTGTTCATGTATGACTCTTAAATCATCTTTCAATTCTCCCTCACTTGAAAATGAGGGGGAAAGAGGCAAAAGAGAAACTTTTTGTAATGCTAGCTTCTGAAACCCGTGCTCCGCTACAGTGCTCTCTCTCTTCTCTCTCTATCTTTCTTCCTTCCCGTACTCCTCATCCTCTTTCCTTTGCCCTTCAGTTTCTCCTCAATCTTCTCCCTTTTGGTGCAAATCTTCCCTCAGACTCGTGCCAAAAGCTGCTTTTTCTCTCTCAGCTGATCCTCCTGGTTTCTCCCCTTTTGGCACAAAACCTCATCTCTCTCCTCCTCCTCTTCCTTTCCCTCTTCAGTTTCCCCTCTGTCCTCTCTCTCTCTCACTCTCTCCCTCCAATCCCTCCCTCAGACTCCTTTTTCCTCTGTCCTCTCTCTTGGTGCCAAAACTCCCTCTCTCTGCTTCTCAGCTGGTCTTCTTTGCTCCTCCCTTTTCATCCTCGGGTGCATGCGCACATCGACTCAGCTGTCTGGCAATGGCAACACCCTTTCTGAGGGTCCACGTGCCCCGTTAGCCAACTGATCAACTGTGGTCGCCCAGTCCACGATTGTTCAGCACTTTCCTTGCCAGTGGGCAGTCGCACACAACACCTCAACTATTCAGTGTTGGTTGCGCCCCTTCCCTGGGTTAGCTTACCCGTCGGCCTGATCGCTGGTGGTTGAGCCTCTCCTCCCCAGCATTATAGTTCTCCACCTAGAATTTTGGCTCCACAATGTCAATTAGAAGCAGTTTTAAGGCCTCAGCTGGCCTCCCCCACCCATGTCGTGGTGGCCGGGCTCCCTGGAGAACCGCAACAGAGAAGCAGTTTTTTACATTCAGCTGCCTTGCTGCTCCTCGCCCCGCCATTGGTACTGGTTAAAAAATTCCAAACCAAACAATGGAAAGCCCTCCAATCAGGAAAGGCTGCAAAAGCTCTCCAATCAGGAGAAAGGAAACAAACAATATTTTGTCCAATCACAACCTCCGGAATTAAAAAATTGAAATAACTCATGTAAAAATTAATATTTTAAAAAATCGTTTCTTAGTGAGTGTCTAGATGCCAAAACAAACAGATCAGTTTGTAGCTTGTGTAGTTTTAGAGATCTCATGATGAGTCAGTCAGTGAGTGAGTGGATTTCGTGTTTATTTATATATATAGATGATCAAGCATTCTGTTCAGGGGCATCTGCAAAGAAGGATTAAAACAGTACAGAAGGTAATCATAACTGCATAAAGTTTCACCACCGTTCACACATTGCATATAAACAGGGACAGGACTTTAATCACACAGTCATCACCAACTCAGCTTTTTAACCTCCCATGGATAGCCCCTATTCAGTTCCATGTAGGCTTAGGATCCTGCATCACAGAATTAGTTAGAAAAGCAGAGTTTCCTTCCTTTGCCTGTGGAACAGGCTAAGACAAAGGCAAGACCTCCTTCACCTATGATTTCTTCAGAGATGGTGATTCATTTACAGAGGAAAGAAGAAACTGAGTTCCATACACTCAGGCAAATGATTTTTCCACATCCATTCATCCACACGTATAGTGTACAATTTTTGAGGTTATGAAAGATTAATTGCAATCACTAGGCCTGATTTCAGTCTGATGAAACATATGAAATGATCTCTTCATAGATCATTTTGACTCACTTCGGAGTCAGACAGGTGGGTTTAGCTGACAAAGATAAAAAATATTATGATTTGGGAAAGCTAAAGAAACAGTGGGAGTCAGAGAGGGGGCTGAAAAGCTGATGAAACCGAGTAGTGGGTACAGAAAAAAATTAAGCAGTGGGAACTTAAGGCAAAAATGACTAGAGTTGAAGACAGTTTGCTACTTGCAGTGGAAAGACAGAAAGCCCTCCACATACACACACATCCCACACAGACACTCCATTTTTGCTTATCGAAAATGACAAACTGATTCCTGGATATATGGGGGCAACAGGTTAGCCATAGAGAGGAGGGGCTCATGTCCCATCCCCCCATGGTACCAGAAATTTCAAATTGGAAGAGCCCCAATGGGCCACCTTTTCCCCTAATCAGGTCTCTCCTAATTTCATTCCAAGTTTTTATCCTCATGGTACCCTTTATGGAAATGCAGACTGACAGAGTGATGGAGGTCAACGCCCTACAGTTAGAACAAAAACAGGGATTCAATTCTAGGGTTTTTTAATCAGACATTACTGTTCTGCTTGCTGTATCTTATCAGTTAATGTGACTCCATTTAGCTTGTTCATGTTCGGGATGATATCATTGTATTCCTGTCATTCTCCTCACCTTGGTCAACCAAAACTGGCAATGAAATTTCAGTCCAGTATAAAATAAATCCAGTGTCAGCAAACTTTGCATCAAAAGGAAGTAACAAGGGAGTTAGATGAATTCCTTGATGAAAAGGAGGCGGCCCTACAGTGAACAAGTCACATTTGCCACAATGTAGGTTTGGTTTTTATTTTTCAGTTGTCGGTAATATGGTCTCTGAGCGATAATTATTTCTATGTGACATGAGATCCGTGGATTTCCTATCAAGGGTCAATCCGATGAAACTTTGCTTGGAATTTAGCTCCGCAATATTCACTATTTGTTCATAGGCTGCTGTTTAACTTTTATAAACAAATCGTCAGAGAGGTTAATAGTAGGGACTGTCCTGTCCTTGGTATGTGGGTATGGGTTGTGTGGGGTTTCTGTGTTGTCACGATGGTACCTGCAACTATATGATTGAAGCCCTGCCCCATTTTTTGTGTGTTGAAGACACCCACACGCGCGATGGGTTTCAATTGAGTGGTCTTGATTGATATTTTGACACAGTCCTGTGGATGCCCTTGATAGATGTGTCAGACTCATTGTCACTTTCCCCAGAAAGTCTCAAGGGAGAGATTGCCTAAACCAGCGGTCTGCAACCCACGGCTCCGAAGTTCCTCATGGCTCTTTCATCCCTCTGCTGCGGCTCCCTGTCGCTCAAAATATGTGTCACAATCACCAATTTGCAACACCTGCCACACATGATTTATTAACATTGTGACCTCCGGTAGGCCAACCATGGTTAAATCCAAGGGGGAAAAAAGTTCCAGGAGCAAACAGAATGCTTAATGGTATGTGGGCAGTTTTGTGGCTCTCGATGTTTTCTTTTCTGTGGGAAACAGGTCCAAATGGCTCTTTGAGTGTTTAAGACTACCGATCCGGGATCTAAACAGAAGTAGCAAATATAGCAGGAATTCCTTTTGGCAACCACCTCGCACCTTTAATTTCCCTCAGGATAATTGGCATTCACCCTGCTGTAACTGGGCAGCAAAAGCAGCATCTGACGCTCTCTGACCCATTTCTTGCAGATGATAGATGTCAATGCAGTGGCAGGCCCTGTTCCCTCTGTCTTAACCTCTGCCCTTAAGCCATTCCCCACAATTGGATTAGTGCTATCTCCTGCTCCTTCAAGGACTTGGTCTTCGATATCATCTAGCCTCCCTGGCACATTGGAGTGTGCCCTAAAATCTCTTTTCTTACCAGATTAAACCACAAATCCTGTCCTTTCCAACTTTCCTCGTAGGCTTTCCATATTCCTGATTGCCTTCCTGGCCCCTCTCCCTTTGTTGCAATCTGCCTTTCTCCCTCGTAAAAGATTACTCCAAGAAAGGGGCCCAAGATAGGAAGCGGAATTAAGTGATTCAATATCTTCCAACTGTCCCAAGATTAGGTTTTGTAGCTAATCCATCCCCAGATTAGATTTGTATCAAGGGACGTTGCTGGCTATCCCTGCTCAAGGATTTTGCCTCTCTGTGAGGCGGCAGCTCAGACGGTACAGCTTGTTCAATGACCTCCAGGCTTGTTTAAATACAATAAATATTAGAGAGTGCAAGTGAACTGTGTGTTTATATCCCTGGCTGGAGCCAGGTGAATGAATAACCAGTCTTGGTTAAAATGAATAATTCAAAGAGGCACCTTATTCCTTGCCATGCATATTGCTTGAAAAATTAACTGAGCCTCTTTATGAGTTATCTTTTGTTTGAAATGACTTCTTTAAACAGTGGTTGGAAGGATGTTTTCTGGAAACCACCAGCTGCTCTAAATGACCAAATATAGAACCTGATCCCCAAACTGATTACATTTAAGTCCTTGGATATAAGATGACAGAATTAAATTGGCTGGTGTTAACTCTTTCTCATCTAATTTTTGCGGGAGGTCTAATATTTTCAGTTACTTGTTCAAACAAAATATAGATGGAGAGAGAAAAATAACACCCTAAATCAGGTGATCAGGCAGGGTAAATGGAGAAGGAATCCATGAAGCAATTCTAATTTGTTAAAACCAGGCCATGTTCTGGAGAGGCAAAAATGTTCCTTCTGAAACCTATCTCAGTGTACCGTAGGAGAAGACCAGATTGAGCTGGTAGGAAGAATTAAACATGTCATCAGCTAACAGAATAACAGAGTTGGAAGGGACTTTTGAGATCTTCTAGTCCAACTCCCAGCTCAGGCAGGAGACCGTAAACCATTTCAGACAAATGGTTGTCTTATCTCTTCTTAAAAACTTCCAGTGTTGGAGCACCTACACCTTAGGGAGCCAAATTGTTCTACTGATTAATTGTTCTATCAGGAAATCCCTCCTTAGTTCTAGGTTGCTTCCTTCCTTGATTAGTTTCCATCCATTGCCTTCTTGTCCTGCCTTCAGGTGCTTTGGAGAATAGGTTGTCTCCCTCTTCTAAGGGGCAACCCCTAAGATATTGGAACACTGTTACCATGTCAGCCCCAGATCTTCTTTTCATTAAACTAGCCATACCCAATTCCAGCAACTGTTCTTCGTATGTTTTAGCCTCCAGTCCCCTGATTATCGTTGTTGCTCTTCTCCGTGCTCTTTCTAGAGTCTCAACATCGTTTTTACATTGTGGTGACCAAAACTGGATGCAGTATTCCAAATGTGGTCTTACCAAGGCATTATAAAGTGGTATTAACACTTCATGTGATCTTGATTCTATCCCTCTGTTAATGCAGTCTAGAACTGTGTTGGCTTTTTTGGCAGCTGCAGCACACTGTTGGCTCAAAGCGATTGTCAACTAGGACACTAAGATCCCTCTCACAGTTACTACTATTGAGCCAGGTACCACCTATACTATACCTGTGCATTTGGTTTTTCTTGTCTAAATGTAGAACCTTCCTTTTTTCACCATTTCACCATCAGTTTAGAATCATTGCGTTGCCATAAGAGACCCAAATCTAACTCCTCCATGAATTCTGTTAACCCCTATTTAGCTTTGACAAGATTCTTGTATAGAGGTAGCAATAATAAATTATTTTGTGCTTTGAGCTTTATGAATGCTTCTGGTTATTTGTGCCTGACATAGACTCACAAAATTAAATGAGTAAACAACGAAATGGGATTCCCCAAATCCACTCTTTTTATCCTCCCCCTCCGGACCTTGCTTTCTTTCTGTATTGGTTGTATACACGCAACCCACCTATCTGAGATGTTTTTGAAGAGCAGTATAGAAAAAAGTTGTTAAAGCAAGCAGTAAAGGTAGAATATTCTAGTAAGTTGGGGTGAGGCTCCTCCTGCTTCCTCTCGAATGAGTTGGGCTGCCTTGAAATTCTGGAAATTGTAGCGTGGAAGCCTTCAAGAAAACGCGTTGATAGTTTTTTAACACTCCTATCTTTTTTAAAATACATGACTTCCAACAAGAAAAAGAGCAAAGTGTCCAGTCCTAACAACATCTCTGCTGGAGGATTGCCAAATAACAGTCAAGGTTTACCCATGGGTGGATCTGTTATCTGATTTGCAAGATTCAGGAAGTAAAACTTTTGAAGGCCTCAAGAGAAGCAACTCTATCTCCTAATTTTTTGGACCTACAACTGTTAAAGGCCCTGGGATGGAACTGACAATTTAGCAAGCTCTGGGAACATATGGATAATCTGTAGGCCGTGGACCGCATGCTTCTCTTCAATGTGGCATACTGGGGGTGTCCAGCTGCCATCAATGTGCTGTGAATGCCCACCACTGCTTGCAGATTCTGTTGTTGTGGCTGTGCAGGAATGATTCTTTTTAATCTTGCCCAGTACAGTCTTTAGCAAGCTGGCTGGATAGCAGAGTTGTGAGATTAAAGTGATTTCCTCCCTCCTGCCCTCTTTCAACAAATCTGTTTCTTCACCGATGGAATATAGTAACTGTGAAAATTCTGGTTCACTTTGCTTTTGAAGGTGAAATTATTAGAAATTCTGTTTATAGCACTACAGATCACACAAAGTGTAGAGTCACCAACGACCTTGCTGCTTAACTGTTTTTAGGAAACAGGAAGCTTTACTTAGAACAAAAGGACATAGAATATATACTGTACTATAGATCCAAACTTGTAAATACTTCCACCTACTTGCCGAATACTACTGCAGTTGTTGCATAAAAATACAAGAAAACTGTATTCCAACAGAAATGATGGTTCAGAGTCAGCTAAGTCGCTTTTTCAACCTTAGGCAGGAGAACAGCAATCAGGAATCTCCTTTCCCTAACCTTTCCATGTGATGGTAGCAGGATAATTTAGGTGGATGACGGATTAACTATGCAACCTATGCTTCTTCTCTGCCCTCCAAGACAAGCAAATGGTAGAGCGAGGGAGTCAAATGGAATGGCTGAAGAACTAAATGCCATCCTAAGACTGTTTGTTCCCCCTGAGAAATCCGCACTATTTTCTTTAAAGGTGTGGATACAAGTAAAGGAGGGTTGAAATGAGGGGTCCTTGGTGCTCTCTGAGCTTGGCTGGTTTTTTTTGCAGATGTTTCATTCCCCAAAACTAGGTAACATCATCAGTGCTAGATATGGGTACAATGTCAGCAAACATCAACAGAGTTGACATGTTCCACACACAAAAGGCTACCAGCAGTAGGAAGTTTCAGTTGATGGGCATGGAACTGAAGCAGTGAAAAGGCTATCATCCAGAAGTATACTGTGTCAAAAAAGTAGGGCATGCTCTGGAGACCCAAATTCCATCCATGTTCAATAGGTATTACATGCATTGCATTATTTGTTAATAGAGGCAACCTGCCATTTTGACACTGCTGAACATCAACGCCATTAGTGACCTGGGTAGACTTCCCTGACTAGAGTGTTAAGAACTGCTTCCTTTTCAGCCCACAACTGATATTTTGAGGAAGGCAATCGAGAAACAAATACTTATATATGTGTCTTCGGAAATCAACCATCCTATTAGAAATCTGCCTTCCTCTGAATCAGAGCAGCGGCAATTCCTTTTTTGCCAAGATGGACACAGGAGGAGCAGGAGGAGGAGGAGGAGGAGGAGGAGGAGGTGGAGGAGGAGGAGGTGGAGGAGGAGGAGGAGGAGGCCTTTGAGGGCTGCAGAGAATGTAACAGTAATACAGTGACATCTCTGAAGAGGGAGCCATTTGTTCACTGGGAATGGAGTCTTTTAAAAACATAATGGATTGCTTGTTACTTAAATAAATCTAAGGTTTCTTTTCACTGAATGTTCTCTGGTGCAGGCTAAACTGGGGAAGATCCAAATCAAAACTAGATTAGTCTGCCACAGTAACAATGCACAGGTGTCAACCCTGTCTTCTGCCTCTTATGACACAGAAGTAGGAGTTTGCAGTTGCTTTGACTTGTAACATTGCTTTGTAATATCTGAAATAAAACTGCCCTAGAAGGATCTGTGCCCTCTAATTCTAGTGCTAATCCAGGTGAAGCCAGGCATCTTCTAAGAGAACTTTGTTACAAGATGATTTGATTGAAGCAGCCATCTTATAGGGCAAGTACATCCTTTTAAAATAGTATCAGGTTAGCAATTCTGTATGTGTGTATACTCAGGAGTACCAGTGAGCTTAGTGCATCTTTCTCCCGTTTATGAGTGCATAGCGATACAATCTCTCCATGGCAACACAGCCATTTGGGTGAACTTTGAGCCTGGGTGAACTTTGTCGATACTTTCAGAAACCTCTCAGATGGTTTCAGCACACAAGGAAAAAAAAATGACTTTGCCAAAACAATAGAAGTATGCTCTGTGAAATCAAGGGTTGTTTTTCTACATTCCAAAAATTGCATGGCAGTATATTTATTATTCACCCATGCAACACAGCTTTTATTTTCTCAATATTTCTTAGATAGTCTTCTAAAAATAAATATTGCAACACTGATCAGCAATATGGTATAGAATAATACCTGCATTATTAGAGAATTCCTAAATTAAGTAAGCCATTTTTGCTTTTTGCAATACAAGTAATCTTTAATGGCTGCAATTGGGTCTGACAAATCCATCCCTAAGTAATATGGTCAGAAAGTGATACACTATGCAACCAGGCCGACTTTGACATATGTTCTGACTGCAGTTGTGAAGTGAGTTATTTGTGGTCATTAAGTGTGACGTCGCATGATCACATACTTTTAACTTCCTGCTGGCTTCCCCATAGACCTTGCTCTGGAGGCAGTGAAGTCACAAATGGCAATCACATAAACACAGAATGGTGTAATCATCATAAATGTGCACCAATTGCAAAGCATACAAATTGCAATCAAATTGCAGCAAATTGTGACAGCTACAAATTCGAGAACCAGTCAGAAATATCCTTTTCAATGCCATCATAATTTGAACACCATCATCTAAAATAATAATAATAATAATAACAATAATTTTAAATAGTTGCCAAAGGAGTTGGTAAGCAAGGACTACCTATATGCATATGTGCTCATGTGGGTAGTTTTAAATATTAAGATCTTTAATCTTGGACTTCCATAGCTTCTAGATATAAGTTAAAACATTTATTCCTCACCTTTTTGAAGCAGTATACATCTCCTGTGACTGTGTCCTATCTCTGAAAAAAATATTTATTCCCATTTCTATTTTTACATCTATGCAGCAATATACATATTCATGTCTTGTTATTCTCTTTACCTATTTCTGTAATTGTACAAAAGCACATTGCAGTCTTTCCTGCTTTGCCTTGTTTCCTTCCCTAAGCCTTTGTTTTGTTCACAACGCTGAGAAGTGTGCCAGTTTTCAGGGCTTGTGCTCTGCCTTGTAATATGCTTCTCTGCTAAAACAGACTGTTTTCAGCCAGTTTCAAAGAATGCGTTTATATGTGACCTCCCTTACTTCTCTAAGTTATTATTTGTTCTTATGCCTATAAATCCCAGCCAAGTCATCTCTGGGAGAACTACATCATTCAGACATTTAATTAATAACTGTTTAGATTAACTGCTAGAGCTAATGCCTTGGCTTACATACCTGCCATTTAATGTTCCCCCAGGAATCTCTACTCTATTTCTTAGCTCTCCTATTAAATTTAAGACTATTAGTCTGAGGGGAACAATGTAAGTCAGTGGACGGGGTATGCCCAATAAAACCTACTGGTTTGTCAGGTTACAGTGTTAAAAAAAAAGAGGATGAATCGGAAGCTTGGTTTCATTACAGACTGAATGAGATTCACTTGAAAAGATTAGTTTGAAGGGATCTTCTTCAGGGGCAATTAGAAACCTAGATATTACTATTATGGGAGACACTTTGTAGATTTCACTTCTATGAAAAGGGGTCAGTTCTCAAATTCAGTTCAGATTTCTGGAAGAGTGTTCAAAGGCTGATGAATATGAATGGCATAGAAATCCTCCAAATGCTAGTGATGGTATGGATAAATAACAAAGGATGGCTTTAACAAGGATGGGCCACTCATATCAATCCAAAACTCATGTTTCATCACCCCAGCACCTCTTAGCTGATTTTGGTTTTTTCCATTTTAAAAATTAAATAGAAGGTAAGACAGGTGTTTTTACACCTGGTAGACTCTTACCTTTTCACAAAGTATCCATAGGCTTACGTCTGTCAGAGTCTGTCTGTGCTTCAAATTCATTTAATGTTATATTGCTTCCTCTGTTAACATTCTCTAATAACAGGGCTTCTTAGTATAATCCTCAGAACGCCATTTTCTATCATTCTGGTTGATTGGTTGGGCAGACATGTTTTCAGAGTTTATCAAACAAATCAGAATGAAAACATTCAGCTGAAAATGTCAGATGTGCCAACAATTATGTATTTTCTGGGCTTCTTGGGAATGTTAGGGGTGTTTCACACTTTTCTTTAGTTACAAATCAAAACTGCCTTTGAATGCAACTTCATCTCTACAAAAATAATATTTTCACATGCTCATTGATTTATTTATTTATTATTTAAACTTATATACCGCTTAACAGTGCTTTACAGTACTCTCTAAGCGGTTTACACAGTCAGTCTATTGCCCCCAACAATCTGGGTCCTCATT